>JAQJVL010004537.1:0-43932 GCA_035578905.1 Stictocephala bisonia
TAAGGGCTTATGGAAGAATGGTAGCATACTACACGGACTGCATACTTTTAGTAAGATGGGGTGCGTTCACTTTAGACTCACCCACGCCTTGAAAGGAATGCTGTCAAAGCTAGGCCAAGTCCACAACACAAAAGGGGTGAATAATTTCTCTCTACCACCACATAGAACAACTCTATACACCAAAAAGCCATCCTACAGTGGTGCCAGACTCTTCAACATGCTTCCTTAGAATCTTAAGTGTAACACTAAAACTTTTAAAAAAAAAGACTTCATGACTGCTTGATGACTGACCCAATTTGTTCTATTGATGAATTTATAAGTGATATAAAACTGTTCCTATAATAGGCCTAATGCTTTTTCATGTTTGACTTAAAGTATGTTTATTGCAATTTTAACTATTTGGCTAAAATATTTTTTTGTAAATTCTTGTAATTTATTTATTTTTCACTACTTAAGCCTAACTTTTATTTTTTCATGGTTTTGTACATTTCTAGTTTGTATTTGTTGACTCTATGGCCATTCTTGATGAATGTGTTAATAAAGAAATGATTGATTGATTGATTGAACACTTGACTGTTTCAACTGTCTGAGGGTAAATATAGTGGTATTTTATAGTAACACAGTTTATATTTGAAAAGATTTGCTAATGATTGGATTAAAGTCTCCTTAATTTTGAGATTAGTAAGTTCATTTACAAAGGAGTTAAATATATCTGTGCTTTTGTTATGACCTATGTTTCTTATGTTTGTATTTATAGACTTATCTTCTTGTATCATTCCTCTCTATAGACTAATAACCTCTCTAGTATCATTCCTGACCTAGTGCCAATATAAATTTCTCTTACATTTTTTTATCCATTGAGAATGCTTTAAATCTAGATAAAAAGTAGCTGTGAACTTGAAAAAACTATAGAAGGTAATCTGTGTAAGTAATACCAATAAAATTATATCATTTTAAATACTGCTGCATATTGTAAAAATATTGAATTGTAAGGATTGATTAATTACTGATTTTTACTAACTGCTTTAAGTCATGGCCTATCAGATGGTTTACAAACATACATTTTCTAGTACTTTTATTGGGTGAAAATGAATAAATCAGCTATTTATATTTCATTTCATAGTACTGTAAATTGTTAAAATTCAATGAGATATAACTATATATATAATAGGTTTTATGAGCTGAAATACTGCTTCATTATATTGGAGTCCCGATAAACCAAAATAATTGGGACATAACCCATTTTGGATTACTAAATTTTTTGGATTGAACAGATTTTTAAAAACGTTCTTTTAATAAAAAATAATATAAATAATACGCCTAAAATTAAACACATTACTTAAGTTTTGAACACAATAATAGCATATGACGATAAAAAGGATAAATGAGTCCTTTAATAGAATTATACATTCATCTAAGACGTACAAACTGTTTTTCAAGACAAAAAGTTGGAGACACTAGCAGCAACTGATCCTGGCCCCAGGCTACTTAATTCCATTGCATTCGACACTAGGCCACATAATTAGCTGATGGAAGTCATGTGCATATTTCTGGCACTATCACGCTACTTCAGACAGGTTCCCAATTTCCACTGTCAATCTCTTATCAACAAATGGAACTTGTGTTTACATATCTCAGTTTTGTTGCACCCCACACAGACACTGCGGCTGCGTTTAATCTCACACTACTCTACGTAGATTAAACGTACCCTTATTCATTAAAACATTGGTGCTAAAATATTAAATCTTACCTGAGGCAACGTCAGTCTCTGTTGGAATCTGAAGCAGGAAGGTATGTACGAATTTATGACCTTCATTAGAAGTTAAAACATATTCAAACTTATACTTTTCTCCAGCTGAACTACCATTCCATGAACAGTCAAAACTGATTACAGACGAAGGGTCAATATCTCCTGATACTTCAAATTTTCTACAAAATTGAGTTTGATCAAACCCCACTTTGACATAACGCATTCTTAAACCTAAAAAATATAAAACAAGAACTCATATAAAAGCAAAACAAATTTGGTTTAAAACAATTTAATTAAACAAAGCACAGTGCTTAAATATAAATATCTTAAGGTATACTGGATAATGAAGAAATCACACTGCTTATAAGAATTAGCTGGTTTACAGATAGATACATTTAAAAGTGTTCAGTTAAATTGTAAAAAAAATTAGGATCTTGTTCCTGGGATCAAAAAGGTACAGAAAACATAGTCCAAAATCCTTTTGTTAACCAGCTAACCACTAGAGATATGTCAAACTGATGTTTGAAAGAAGCAGCTTAGCTGATAGCAGTTGGCATAACTAAGCTGCTTATTAAAAGCAGTTTAGCTACGCTACAGCACACATATTGGCATATTGTTTCTGTATACCGTTGTTGACTGAAAATTGTTTAGCCAACTAGCGCTAGGACAACCTTCACTCTAACACGGCTGGACACCCACTGACCTGCCGTGTGCGCCAGAGCAAGATGGCAGCCCTACCCTTTCTACTTCCCACAAAGTGAGCAAACAGAAATTATTTTCTAAATAGCCCTCATACATTATGTTCGATATATGAGGGAAACAATTTTTGGCTAAAGAGAGCAACATCTTATTTACAGATGAAAAAAGGCAATTTTTCTGAAAGTTTCCAGAACTTTAACTGAGGTATGCATGTATTAGGGGCTTGATACTGTAAAATTCCTTAACATTTACGCCATTGAATGAGTCACTACACTCACTTTTATTGATACTGTCATGGCATACAAAAGAAAAATTCTAAACAAAATAAAAAGGTTTCCCACAGTTAAAATTTTTCTAGTTTATGCTCCAGGGGAAGCTGAACTTGAAATTTAATTTGTAATTCTTATTTTTTTAAATATATAATCTCAAAAATAATATACTGTACATCACACTAACCCACTGTAATATTTTTTCTGCAAATACAAGTATTTCTAAATATTTTGGCAGAAAAAGTATTTAAATATCTTGCATATTACTACTATTTTTCTCTGAATGTCTGCAAAATCACATATTTTAGCACAGTCAAAAACAACTTTTCAAAAATCATAAAAAATATTTTGCACAAACCGAAACATTTTCAAAAATTGTACGGCCCTCAAAGGGTTAAAGGTGTTCAATGGAAAATTATTTTTGAAATTTTTTAAAATAAAATTGTTAAGTCTTCTTACAAGTAACAATGTGCCATGGGAAAAGTTTCTTTATTTTTAAAATGTTACTAATTATTTTTCTATAAATTACATTTGTTCAAATTTTGAGTGTTGTACAATTATCTTTGGCTGAATAAGTAGATTAATAATATATAAAACCTTTATTGTTAGAGTTTACTATAAATGAAGGAGTTATGTCCTTTTTAGAATCTGCAAGACATTGTTTATTTCTTAGTGAGGCAGGCTCTTTGCTAATCCTAGTGAGAGTTACAACAAAATCTATAATTAAATTCCTTGAAGTGCTCAACTAGGAGTCTGGATGAATACCCTTACCTTACCTCCTTGGCCATTGAAACCTAAATTGGTTTTATGGCCTCGCCAACAATGCCTCTCCATTCTGCTCTGTTCTTTGCTGCCTCAGGCGTAGTCCCCAATTTGTAAATATCTTTGAGGACCTGATCTCTCCGTCTAAGTCTTGGCCTGCCAAGGGGTCTTATACCTTCTGGGTTAGATTGTTCAATATATTTAATAATGGAGGTATTTTTTTCACCTCCACAAATTTCCAGCCTTAGTCTTCTACTTTTCACTAATGCTACTATATCTGGGTGAGTGCATATTTCTCTTAATTCTCTGTTCTTTCTTATTCTCCAAACATCTCCTTCGCAAACTAGACCAAACATACCCTTAAAGAATAAAAATATAAAATAAATATTTTTGTGTGCTAAATATTATTTACAACTTACTTTTCCAATTAATATTTGAAAATGTAACATTTAAATTAGGTTGTCGAATCCCATGAGTATACCAAGGAAAAGGATTGAGGCTTACAATCCCATGAGCTTCTGTAGTGTCTACTTCACCAGTGAATTCTGAGGCCATGCAGTCTGCAACAAATAAAAAAAGATTTATCTTTACTTTAGTATTTACTTTGAATTATTAATTTCTAGTGAAAAATTAAATAAACTGCATTTGAAGAGGGAGGCTCAAAAAATGTTTAAAAAGGATACTAATCATACCAACTTTTTTTTACTTTCCGCAGCATCTTTAACAGTGTCAGCATACATGCGGAGAAGATTATTTACAGAGACAAAAAGGAGAAATATGTGCTGTTTAGTAACCATATATGTGTTTAAGTCATTAAACGATTCACCATTATAATCTTGTTACTAAATTTTATTTAGACTAACAAAATGTTGGGAAACTATAACACGTACACTACTCATAACTGAGTATATAACTAAAGTTAACAATAATAATATAATTTTAAATTTCTAATGTCACACTAATCAAATTTAATTACATTATATTACATTTTGATCATAAAATGCAAAGCCCTCGCTGACTGACTCACTCATCACTAATTCTCCAACTTCCCATGTATGTAGAGCTTAAATGTTTTATACTGATTCTTTGGGTCTTAAATAGTAGCGTAGTCAGGATTTTGGAATGGGTGGGTTTGCCGGAGATTTTGGGGCCCTCCCTTCCAGGGGGGCAGGGTATTTTAAGATTTGTTATAAATCTTTTTTTATACAACATAATTTTAAAAATTAAAAACATAATTTTAAGATTTGTTATGTTAAAAACTTGATTTGAGGCTCAAAAACAGTAATTTAGAACGAGTATTTATTATTCATTTTTAAAGAAAAAAAAATAAAGTACATTTTAGATTGGGTAAAATAAAAGCTTAAATTTAATACATCATTGCTTTTACGAACCCTTTGCTTATAGTGTACAAACTAAGAACTACTTTTGTATATTATTAGAATATTAACTATACAAAATAGTTGTTAAGTGTACAATTTAACTATACAATTTTGTATAGTTGTTAACTATACAAAATTGTTGTTTAGTGCAAAATATAAAAAAGTACTACTTTATAGTCTTCTCAATGTCAAAAAAGACCTTTTACTTGTAGCAGCTGTTACTGGCAGCGTGGCAAATATTTTCAGTAATGTGTGAACTGCTGCTAGATTAGTTTTGTCACACAAACTATGCGCTTCTACAGCACTCTTTGGATATTTTTTCTGTTGATTTACGTAACTGTACCATACAGAAATGTCACCTAGTGCAGCAGCCTCACTGCAACCAACATCCGTGGCATACTTGTCAACAAGTTGTTTCACTTCCTTCTCGTCCTCTTCAGATAATGGAAACTTATCTTTTGGTGTCAAGATGCATTGAAGATTTGAAAATGCCTTTGTGCTTGTTTGAAATTAAACGAGGTTACAGTTGTATGAATCAATCCAAGAATGGTATGAATCTTCTGGGTTTCTTGTTTCAAAATTGCACCTTTGAGTTTGTATACCTGCTGATCGTGGAATGCGTACTTCAACTTCAAGACTATCTGGCTTTGCTTGTACAAATTAACATGAGAGTGAGAGAGAAAGGAAACGGCGGACAAGGGTATTGGGTTAGGAGAGGGGTTCGTGGCAGAAATTCTCCACCAGCGCTGCATATCAGCATATTGACGCTTTTTATAGATCTGTGTTCATTGGTTTTTGCCATTGGAGTAGGTTAGCCTTATAGTAAAAAAAATAGTTCCGAAGCTTCGCCTGCCGTAATGTACTCACTCATACTGTAACAGTCGTTTTCAATGGTTTTATTTATGTTTTTAGTTATTCAACAAAATAGTAGGAGTGACCATCCTGTTTTCACTATGTGTTTTGTATGAATAATATGAAAATAATCAAAGAATTAACCATCTAAATTTTGAATAAATATTTAGTTATGTTTCAGTTACTTATAGATTTATTTAGTTTTATATCATTGAAATGGATATAACATTGAATGATCATGACAACCTGGTACTGCCCTTCGTGTAGTTCCTATGCCGCCTCCTGACAGCTCATGCCTGTTTCACGTAGTTGATTATTTTGTTCATGGACGCAATTCAAGTTATAGTTGTTATGTGAGAAGAAGATTAGTTAATTATGCGAGGCCACAGGCCGAGCTTTCTTCACAAGCATAGCAAGTGACGGGGTTGGAATGTAAAACATGCAGCGGTGTCCCATAGTTATATTATATTTCAGTATACTAGAGTGATACTTTCTTGTATAATATTAGATTTTCCAACTACTAACATTCCTACTTTAATTCTAATTGTGGATTCATTCCAATACAAACACATTCTCATGTCTTAATATATTACTAAAGAAATATTGGTTATATTTCATTATTCAACAAAGCTAACTATTCAATAAACTAATGCTTATTGGTGCATTACTTACTGTCAACACAGAAATAACATGCACCAGAGTTTGGCGATTGTTTACTAAGAAACTAAGAGGCTTTAAACAATCTTAGCATTATGTTTCTCATTTAATTTTATTATATGACACATGCATTTTTAAATATTGTTGTAAGTTTTAATGATTTTTGTCTTAACCGAAATAAAAAAAGTACAGTAATGTAATTTTTGCTGGTTTTCACTCTGTATCAAATTGACATTTTTATTACTAAAACCCATTAATGTATCACATCCGTGTTTTAATACCTGGTTGAAAGGAACTTTTCAATTAAAAAAAATTTCTTATCTATTCCCAGAAATACCTTTTTGTGGCTTCTAGAGGTTATAAAATTAGTTACTTAGTCACACTGTATTAAATTAAATGTAAAGTTTTGATACATTACTTTTATGTGCATAAATAAATTAAGTGATTTTAAATTTGACGTGATTTCACGTTGATTTTAATAAATTTTAAACTAGTTTTTGAGTAGTACAAGTATAAAGTTTTTTTACAGTGAAAACTAGAAAAATCCCACTACTTTTTTGTTCCAGCCAGGATAAAAATTATTAAAACATTCCATAACATTTTAAAATGCATACGTCACTCACATCATACAACTAAAGGAGGTTAACAATGGTGTGATTTGATTTTTCATTGACCTCTTTCTTAGTAAACAATCTTCAAACTTGGGTAACATAATTTCTGCGGTTTACAAAAGATGTCACTGCCTGATAAATTATAAATCACAAATTTATTCAGTGTCTTCCTTGATTATATTATTATATAGTAAAACTCAACGGTACCATTATACATTTCTTCTTTGAGTTCTTTATTGGAAATTGTAAATAATTTAAGAAATTCTCAAATATTCCAATAAAATGCTTTATTATGTGAGGCCTTTCGCCTACAATGTAGGCATCGTCAGACGTCAAAATAAAATTCTAATTTTATTGGAAATTACAAAAAATCTAAAAAAAATTAGAATTTTATGTTGATGTCTGACGATGCCTACATTGTAGGTGAAAGGCCTCACACAATAAAGCATTTTATTGGAATATTTGAGAATTTCTTAAATTAGGTACCATTATAGTTATAACATTATATTACACCAATAATGTTGCATAAAAATATTGTAGTATATATATGGATAAAACTTGTTATATAATTAAAATTATAATTTTGAAAATATTAAAAGCCGAATATACCCTTGATGCTAAATTATATAGTCCACAGAAACTTAAACTTTCATCTGTTTATGTTGAAGTCTTATAACTCACCGAATCCGTAATAATGTATAAATATATTGCATTCAATGCAATGACAATAATTTGAACAAAAATAATAATAATAATAATAATAGTAAAAAACTGATATTATTCATTTTTGAAAATAGTCTATACCCTTTTACATGTAAATGCTTTTGGTAAAAAGTGGTCCATAGCTCACTGAAAACCTATTTGGAAGCAAAATATTTAACCTTTATATATTTGTAATGACCCGACACAATAATTTGGTTTATAAAAGCAAACTTAAGCTAGATATTATTTTTTTAATATTTAGTAAAATACAATACCTGTTGAGTTTGACCTCAGAAACGTCATATAACAGCTTGCATTTGAATTATCCTTAGATGTAACCTGCAATTAATCAAAATTGTAAATTAATCAAGATTATAACTTTTTTTTAAATTTCACAACTTACTATATAGTATAAAAATGATATACATAATACTGTTTGTTACAAAATTATAAACGACAATGTATCATTTGAAAGGGGAAAATTAGGAGTTGTTTAGACATTTTATTTTTCACTTGCGTAGAAGAATTGTAATTGTTTTGTGGAAAAATCAGTAAACTGAACTTGTTAAGTTTAATGTTGAACCTTGTTCAATTCTCCAATTCTCTTCAACGTGACCACATTATCTAAAAGTTTGAATATGAATTAAATGTAGGTATGTTAACTCTTTCAGTAATGATACATACACTTTGATACGACTAACAATCATGAAGAGCATACCAAGGGGTATGGAGGTCAACACAATTCATAGCTCTATTATTATGAAAGCTATATCTTATTTGACAGTTTTACCCAAATATAAACAAAAAATAGACAATTAGCCTAATTATACAGTACCAACTTCTACCTAATTTGCTTTGTACAACGTTTTTTTTTTTAATCTTAATTTGGCTACCATATAAATTTTTGTATTTATTTTACTTTTTAAGCTTATTACAAGTCTACTACAAGAATAATACATAGGATAACTTTTGATGTGAATACCAGTATTTTATTTTATTATAGACTCTATAATTTATATAAGTATAAAGTTTTATTCTGATATATATAACAAAAATATTTTACTAAGGAAAAAGTAATAGTATAATTATAAAATTTTGATAAAATTGCTATCAAAATTGTGATATAAAACTGTAAGACCGCTTATAAAAGTCTCCCTCAACATCAGAAGTGACACTTGTAATTTTCTATGCTTAAAGCTTGTCATGCCCCAAAAAATACTTAGCTAAATTGTTTATATAGACTTAAATAAGTTTAGTTGTTAGGCCTATCATATGAAGGCTAATGCTTAACGGTAGCGTAGTTGGTTCAATCCCAGCTTCATGTGCTAAAGGTTCTCAGTTCGATCCCAATCAGAGTCAATACATTTTGAGAAGGATCAGCTGATAACCACCGGCTGTTCATTTGTCATTGGGCTACTAATTAATGACACTTTCTACGGAATAGTCGGCCTTAGTTTGTAACAATGGCAACATTCGCTCATTTACACTCATCACACTCATTCGAAATCCATATTCGCCCATATCTTGACGATCGGCGTCTTATGAATAAATAAATAAATAAAAATAAATAAATAAAATAACAATTAATTATAATTTTTGTATTTATGCGCTTCCTAGACGCCTTGCCAATCATGACTTTTTTATTCCCAGTGGGTAAAATCACGTCTATATTTTATAATAACACACTATTTATTCCGCGGAAATAACGTATTATACAGTACAAACAAACAAAATTAAAATTCTAAATTTTTAAAAATATTATTTTTCGATTTATCTCTGTTATTTTTGATTTAATTGTTTTATAATTTGATGTAGTTTTTCGTGCAGAACACAAATTTGTAAACTATTTTGATCTACCATGATTATTTATCGAGATATCACGGAAAAAATACATTCACTGCAAATCACCTATGGTGCCCATATACAAAATTTTGGTATTCTTGCCAAAGTGACTGCCAGCAAGCCATCATGGAGGCCAGGGACTCGAATTTAATGCAAATTATGAATTTTTTTTGGGTATATTGACAATTAGGGTAAGTTAGGTTAGGTATGTAAAAAGTGTTTTTTCAGGCCGATAAATTAATTTTATTGAAAAACCAATTTATATTTTTGTTTAGCATTAAAAAACTAGTAAAATTAACAAAATTTTTTTAAAATTTCCAATGTTTAACCCTTTCGCTTCCGACGTCCGTTATGTGGTATTTGCGAAGACTTCCAAGGTCCTTTTTGGTGAAAATGCATTGTTTTAGGAAATATGCTATATATTTTTTATTTATGAATGGAATTGAATGATTTTTATTTTGTTTTTTTTTTTTGTCATTAAATTCTCTATTAATATAATTGATAAAGTAATATTTATTAGTTAAAAAATGTTTATTTATATGTATATACATGTATTAATAATTTTTAATTTTTTTTTATTTTTGTAGTTTGAACTAACCTACAGTGCACAAAAAAAATCTTAGAACATTTTCAAGATATACATTTTAAAGATAATCTTGTTGCTAACATGCTTACAAATTTGTATGGTCTTACCTTTAAAAATGTCTGTTGTAGAATTTTTTTTGAACATGTTGTTTGGAATTTTCGCCCAATTTCAACGCTAATGGGCGATCGTTCTCGTTTTCGTCTACCGTTACTCATATTTACACTTCGATATAAACACTAAACAAACTATAAAGAAGCAAATACTAATTATGAAATAAATAAAACACTCTAAAAACAACTAAAAGTAATACGCAACACAGCTAACATCAAACGGACACATATGCTAAAGGTTAGCAGTAAACTACTGATTCAGAACAACAACTCAAGTTGTAAGTCACAGACGTTCAAATTCAAAGATGCGTAAAATTAAAGTTATTATTCCAAAGACGATAAAACCTAATTTCTAGTGTAACCTGTATGTTTATGCATACGTTGCTATAGTTTCATAATAATCGGACGAATTTAGGTAACTGAAAAAAAATTTTCCGCGGACGTCCGATATGTCGGACGTTGGAAGTTTTTGAAAAAACCATGACGTCCGATATATCGGACGTCGTAAGCGAAAGGGTTAATAAAGTTGGTGTTTTCATATCACAAAAAAACTAGTTTTTAGATAGTTCAGTAAAAAAGGAGTTTTCCGCAGCTAATGTCACTCAAGAATACACTCATATTTCAACAAGAAATTGCATATTTGGAGGCGTCTAGAAAGTGCATGAGTAGCATAGTTTTTATTTCTTTCAGAAGTACCCTCCCTGGGGTTTATTTACAAGTACAGTGGTTATGGAAGGACTACTATGTTAAAGCTGCTTGATAATGAAACACGTGACATATACACTCACCACATAGGCTATAATTTAAATTATAAAAAATTACTATAATTACTAAATTAACATTCTAAGAAATCAATTATATAATAGCATATTAAGTACAGTTAAGTGGCCTACCTGATTTGAACAGTCTTGCGATTTGTTTACACAGAGATTTCTTCCTGGCCTGTCCATATCTGGAGTATTTAAGCTTAAACATTTAGATATAATTGTCACAATCAATAAAATCTCACAAAATAAAAGACATGGCCTGATATTTAAAATCATTTTAAAATTCCAAATTTTCAATCTATATAAACAGACTATAACTGTTAGGTGGCAAACGTTTTGATTCACTATTCCAAGGCCAATTGTATTTTACTTCTATCACGAAAATTGAAATCAAACAATATTTGATAACCATGTAGGCTGTGCTTGTTTGTTATCAAATCAAGAGGCAGAACAACAAAATGATTGTCAAAGTGAAAATCCTGCAATGAAGCAGGAATCACAATAATTGAATTTTACATTGTAGGACCCCTCTCCTTACTCTGTACAACAATCACATGAGGTTTAAAATCAACTATCACAGTTCTAAACAATAGTGTTCAAATGTTTAAAGCAGCACATAGAGATAATAGTAATTAATTAAACACAACACGACAGATAATACTTGATTTTTAATTGAAAAATGCAAAATCTCAAACTTAAATTCATCAAACCTACTCGCCTATCACTAGGTCGTTGCTATGACGCTTTACAATTACGACTATCAGCATTCTTTTGGTAATCTGTTGCACTTGTTAGAGAATGATGAGGTTGAGGTTATGCTAGCCATATGCTTTAAGGGTTGTGGCAAACAACAAAAAAATACGATTTTGTTCCATATGTCAAGTAACTATTAAAATAACCTGTTAACTAGATACTATATATTAAGTTAATTTTTGCGATATAATTTAGGTGTTCCAAAATGGCTTTGATTTATTTTTATTGAATGTACTGATATCAAGCAACACTCTGGAAAAATATAATTTGTATTAGTTGAGTAATCAAATACTGTAACAATAAATACTTGCATGAACGATTCTATCATGTTTACATTAAACCGAGTTGAATCTTATAAAAATATCGATGTTTAATGTAATTCACCTGTCATACAAGAAATAGGCATAGTCAACATTACAACACAGTACAACTGTTAATATATACTCGTATATTAACATTAGCCACAGAGAAAACGAAACATATGTGGCTTTCTTATGGCCCCAGCGAACGCCACATAGGCATTTATTAACTGATTACAACCAATACAACCCTAATGTACATCTTCACAAATGTGGAATAATAATTACTACATTTATCATTGAGTATTTATGGGAGAATATGGAAAGGACTGATAAGGAGCTGGCCTTTCCATATGCCTGGAAAAAAGAACTAGAATTGGTACGGTACGGGTAGAAAGCGACCTGCGTTTTATATTTAGCACATGTAGGGGTTCCAGCAGCATAGGGGAATCTTTCCACCACTCGGCTACTTTGCTTCACGGGTGTGAATAACCTCCGCCGTCAAGTGTTCAACTTCTGCAACAGTGCTTAGATGACAACATAACTGTAACGATCTGTACAGGTTTGTATAATTGCTATTTATTGCTTAGATTATTATTCATTGTATTATTGATATTATTATTTGTTATTTGAATACTAAATAATGATTTAAATTAATTGTTCTAAGCTTGATTCTTTGGCGTTAATCAAACCAACCAATTGCACTCCTGCTAATGACGTAAAATGGATGGAGCTTGCAATTGCAACGTCAGTACACAACCTAACACTCTGGTTGCCATGACAACTTTCTAATGTAATCACATAGTGGGGGAAGAGTAGTTCTGTCTCTCTTGCACCACTCTTTGCATCTCAATCGCACAAGTGTGTTGAAAAGGTCACTTTCTAAGCGACCTATGTATAACCATGGTAAATAGAACATATGTTTTGTTGCCGTGTGTATAACTACTCGACACACTAACTCGGCACAATTTAGCGTACTATTGAATGCAATCTCTGTGTCCTTTTTCTTTATGCGTTACCCTACAAAGGTGAAGTAGTCAAACTGTACAAACTAAATTAGTTACATAAATAATATTAATGTAATAATTAATTACTACGTTACCGTCTTAAAACTCCATAAAAGAATAATGGGGATTGTAAATGAGCCAATTATGAATTTTATTTTTAAAATTATTATCGCGTTGTATGAGCGACTATTGGAAGCTTATTAAAAAACCGTATACATACTCGTATAACCAGATGTGATGAAACAATTTTTACCAATCAGTGTTAAGAGTCTGCAGAGGCTGTCGGCCATGTTGGTTTCCGAAAAGCACAATGTTATTTGCGAATCCATATTTTTCGTTATTTATTCACCAAATGTTGTGTATGAGGTGTAATTTTAAACGTTATTATTTTGCACATTGGGTTTGCTCTTGATATTTTGAATACATACGCATAGTTTTGACAAATAGGTGAAAATAAAAATTTCAAACTACTGTATACATTTTCTATATGTATTTCAATAAAGCTAACTAAGAATATGCAAAGCAATTTCAACGCATAATTTTATTCTTGATCACATGCAATTTGTTTGGAAAAATTTCGTTTAAAAATAACTGATTATACCATTCGTTCTTACTTTACCTCTAAGATGTCCGAGCTAAACTTGAAAATCGACATCCAGACCGCCACAACCCTCCTCTAAATTTTATATCCGGTAACTCACAATTGAGAAGAATGTAGGAAGATACAAATACAAATTTATTTACTTTTTTTATTAAAATCTGATTAGTGTTTAACTGGGAAGTACTTTTTTTGCTGTTTAAAAATATAAAAAAAACCAAGTAAATCGGACAATTTTAACTTATAAAATCAATCAGGCCCCAGTTGTTATTTATCTAGACCGGAAACAAATTAGCCGTGGGACAGGAAGGAGCCAAGCGCTCAAGATAGACAATGTTGCCATGTTGTGCTCCCCTCAGAGGTAAAGTTAGAATTTACTACTGGACTATAATTTGGATACGCGTGATCGTATGTCCGGTTCGCAAATAAAATTGTTCTTATGGGATTAAAACCAACATGACCGGACAGTCTCTGCAGACTCTTAAAAAGTGTTCATGTTATGTTTATCTACGTTTCGGGTGTTTTGATCGCTAATGGAAATACCGATAGTCAATAGGTTGAAATGTTAGTTTTAGTGTACATCACAATCTAATATGTGTATAAGTTAACAAGAGCGAGTATACTTTCCGAGGCAGGAGATGTCCTTTAGACCATTTTAATTGAGACCAATTATACATAAAATGTTTTTTATCAAGCAAATACATATTTGTGTTATACAAATTTATCTTATTCTTTTGAAATTGTTAAACTTTGCATGATTATTATTTGTTTGATCATATATTTTTGTGATATTTCAAATAGACTTACTTATTGAGATTTGTAAGATGTGTAACTTAGAGTCCAAGCATATCACTGTGTGTGCCAAGATGATACCTTGAAAATAATATCTTACTGAATCTATTTCAATGTTAAATATTAATTTTAAAATACAAATTAAAAACATAATTTAAAAATAAAGTATCAAGTATCTTTGACAACGCGGTGCCATTTATTATACGTGGTGTATGGTGGCGCTTATTACGTGGTGTTCATAGGGCAGACAGCGCCTGCAATGTGCAGTCAGGCAAGTTTACCAGAGGACTGTTCCTCTCTCGTCGAGAGTATTTCAGTCTACGATGATCTAATGGGCCAATATATTTATCGTGACAGTCCTAGCTCAGCTTAGTAAAAACATCAATAAAAAAACCAGCAATTAAAAAATTTTCAATTTGTTTCGATAAGACTAAGGATTACTTTTTTCTTAGTTAGTCTACAAATTAGTCTGTTGCTTTAAAACCAATTAAGTGCCTCTTTCCTGCTCTTTCCGTTTTGATGGCAAGTTCAGGTAAATCACTACAATTTCAAAATAATGAAGTGTCATCAGCATAACCAGCTGAGTTGATATCAATGTTCTGTGTGTGGCAGATCATTAATCATTCTGGTAAAAAAGGAAAGGTCCTACACCAATATCTGGGGGACATCTGTGGTAACATCACACAGTTCGGACTTACGCCCATTTAATAATGTATTTTGAATGGTTTGATAAGCCATTGAAATCTAACTTGGCCAAAATAATATAAAATTAAACACAATCAAATGCTTTGCTAAGATGGAATAAAGAAAAACAACAGGCTCCTTCATATCAAAGGGCTTTAAGGCACTTCCCACTTTCTCCATTGAAGCAGATAGTAGCTGTTGTGTGCAGAATTAAAAAGTTTACTCAATTGTTTATGCACCAGTGTCTCAATAATTTTTGGAAAGATGGAACAATGGAAATTAGCCTATAATTTTTAGGAACTGTTGCCTATATTTGTAATGTTATGATTATAGTAATTTATATAGTATATTCTTTATAGCGAGGTGATATTTTATGCCTACCTGTTTATCTACCCATATTGATCCAATAATAAACAGACCAGCAAAGTTTATTCAGTTCTATACACCATATTCAAACAAGGGCTTAAAAATTATATTTAAAAAAAAGAAACCCAAACTGTAGTATTTCGTTAACACGTATTCTAAAACATGTAGTTATTTTATATATTTTGTAATATATTGATATTTATATTATTTAACATTTATACATTAAGATATGTTAAATATATTGGTTTAGGGCAGGCGGCTGCTTCTGCTTGCCCTAGAACTAAGCCACTTTATAATTAGATATTTCTTATGTAAACGTTTATTTTACGATCAATGTCCTGTTTATCTGTTTACAGGAGAACAATGTTGGATTGTTCTCCCTCCTCATATATATTGCAGCAATTTTGAAATTAAATATGACAAACAAGCAACAAAAAAATAATAATAAGAAGAAACATACCTATTGTTGTGTTTTTATTTAAGTTCTATTTATTACATTCCTGAAACTAGAAGCATTGCTTTTATTAGGGATGGTATTTTATTTTTAAATGGCGTTTTAAATGTCTAATGAGGTCTTTAACGAATTTGTTAGCATTTAAATTATCATCCTGAAAAACGCAAATTAAATATAATAGCTCCATCATTTTTTTAATGGTGTAAAAGTGACATAACAAAAATTATTGGCCCATTGCCATTCTATCAGGCTCTGTCATGTTTTTAGTCTATATTGTAAAATTTTTCATCTCGTAAGAATGTATGAAACCTTCTCAAATTGTTTTTTTCCTAGAGGATCTATAAATAAAACACTTTTATATTTTACCGTTTTTTACGCATTGGATAAAATGGAACAGATTTATGTACTTTACACAGATGTCCACCGTATTAGACAAGGTCAATCATTTAGAATTAATAATTTTTTTTATTAAACATTTTTATATTTTTGTGAGACAGCTTTAAATGTTTTTCTTCGTACGTCTGCAAAAGAAAACACAAAGTAACTTATAACAGTTTTTTTATTAATATTATGTTCAATATTGTGTGCCTGAGGGATCTAATATTGGTCCGCTAATGTTTATTTTATTTATTAACTGTGTACAAAACTGTTCATTACAGATGATATGAAGATTTCTTGAGAGATTAAATCACTCGATGATTGTAAATTGCTTCCAGAAGACTTATACTGTAGTTTGTTTGCGTGGAGCCAAAGCAGTTGAAGATTTAATGTGGACAAGTGTGAAAACTACGTTCTTTTTTTAATTATTTAACGGATAACGCTAGTTTATCTGTTCTGTCTTACTTTTAAGATTTGGGTTGGTTTTTAATAATACATTTTCATGTCACATTATTGGATTTGCAAAACAGCTTTTGGATTTTTAAATCAGTTGAGTAATTTTCATAAATATATTAACATTTAAATTATTCAAATTTGTCTTTAGTGAGATCGGAACTTGAGTTTAGAATTTTTCATTTGGCATTTGCTCCATTTCTATTTCATTGAAATGACAAAACAAATTAAGTTTATTAGATTGTTGTACCTAATTTTAAAGAATTCATAACTCGAATGTTGTACTGATATATTGTTTGATATACCAGTAGTATTATCATATTGTGCTATACTCAGACTGTACTATTCTCATATTGTATACTCAGATTGTACTATTCTCATATTGTGCTATACTCAGATTGTACTACTCTCATATTGTGCTATACTCAGATTGTACTATTCTCATATTGTGCTATACTCAGATTGTACTATTCTCTTATTGTGCTATACTCAAAATTATTGGCTGTGTTTGGGTTTGAAGGCGTTTTTTTTTTTTTTTTTTTTTTTTTTTTTTTTTTTTTTTTTTTTTTTTTTTTTTTTGAGACTGTTAGTTCTTTCTAAAATCGTAGTAGAAAGATTCACTGCAGCACCTTTCTTGCTCGTCCAGGCATTGTTTAGTCCTCACTTTTCACACACAACTCTGGGTACACATTCAGCTGTCAATGTGATGATGTGATGATACGGCCATGTGATGATACTCTGCCTGGTCGTGTTGATATGCTGTAATTGACCTTGACCTCTTTCAGTGATACAGTTACAAAATATTTTGAATTGTGAATTATTCTTTCAGATATTTATCACATTTTAGGTCAGACCTACTAGAGTGAGAATAATACAAAAGTAATAAACCAAACCTTGATTCGTTCGGTATAAGAGTCCAGAATTAAGTTCTACGCATGTCACAGAGAAAAAAGAAACAGGGGTTGATTTCTTATGGTCGCAGCGAATGCATCAGTGGCATTTATGTACTAGGCCTACAACTAATGAACATCTGTATACATCTTTAACATTAATTACAAGGATGATCCTTAAGGTGATAAGAGAGGGACTTACAAGGTGCTGGCCCTGTCATCGCATGTTAATCTGAATAAATAACTACTCGACACACATTAGGCACACTATTTGATGCGACCTCTGTTTTTACCTTCTCTGAGCGCATGGCGAGCAGTAAGTTTTCTTCTATACAGACAGACCCACCTGCCGTGAACTGTGAAGTATTTAACCTCACTTGGACTTCTAAACTGTCGAAAAAAGTCTAGTTATGAATTAAACCATTGTAGTGGTAGATATGATCTCAGGTAAAAATATTTGTTCTATGTAAAATAGTGACATAATTTATTAATAATAAAATTAGTTATAAAATAACAACTATTCCGTTTACTATTGAATTTAATTGCTCTAGTAATCAGTATAAATACACGAAGGTTTAAAAAAGTAATATTGTTAAATACCTGTTATTGCTTATTACGTTATGAAGTAATAGAGCCAACTTGTAGATTGTTACTAGTAAAGGTAAATTATATTGTAAATATCAGACAGTTTTAAACATGGTAATTTTCTCTTGGAAGCTAATGTTCAACTCTCGGAGTTTACCGCAAGCTTGAGGTGTTATGGAGAGGTGAGGTGAGGGGAGGGTACGTGTGAACAGGTGTGAGCGGGCGAGGAGCAGGTGGACAGACGGATAGACCGCCGGCGCCAACCCCCTCCCCCTCACCTCAAACATACCGACAACAGGTGCTCTTCCAGACTGGTCTCTCCACTGGATGACTTTTATTTTACGTACTTATTTTTAACTGGCCTCAACTCTGAGCTCGAAATCTTCGTTTCACCTGGCCATGGAGTTGCATTATTCTAAACAACGTACAGGTGCCTTTACTTAAAAGTTTTTGTGATCACTGTGTAGATTATTATATTATAAATATTCCATTAATTAGATTATATGAAACTCAATCATAAAGCAAGTCCCCTGACCAATTTTTTTAACAGTAACAACTATATTTTTTGACGCCTTTATAATGCATTATTTATTTAACTCAATAATTTCAAATAGAATGGCAAAATGTTTAAGAGCTTGCTGTCATGTTTTGGTTAATCTCCAAAACGGTTTAATGTAAATAAATTTATTAATTTACGCCCAACAGAAGAGGAACTCTATTCAAACGGAACTTACAATTTAATAATCGACCTTATTTGCCTTATTTGTAGATCAGCGGACTGTGATTTTGTTTATAATCAAATACTTTATTTGCTTATATATTATTATTATATATCAAATATTGCTAAAAATCAAATATTTTTACTTGAATATAGTTTAATAGATTAATAAAATTAATGTTCTGGTTTTTTTTTTTTTTTACTAGAGGTAAGCTTCACATTCAGGCACTTGATATATAGATCATGCTTTGTAAACATTGCAAATAAGTTAACGTGAGTTTATATTTGCCTAGTGTCTATACTTTGGTTCATTCAACGGCTGACGATAGATGGGTTGGGTGGGTGGGCCTACCACTTGAAATCTAACGGTATAACAGGGCCTCCGGTTTGAAAATTGTGTTTGTTTGAAGTGGACAATTAAAGCACAGTACCATATTAAAAGCTTAACAAACAATAATATTTTTAAAATCTAACGGTATAGCATGTGAAATCTAACGGTATAACATGTGAAATCTAACGGTATAACATAACATGTGAAATCTAACGGTATAACATAACATGTGAAATCTAACGGTATAACATAACATGTGAAATCTAACGGTATAACATAACATGTGAAATCTAACGGTATAACATAACATGTGAAATCTAACGGTATAACATAACATGTGAAATCTAACGGTATAACATAACATGTGAAATCTAACGGTATAACATAACATGTGAAATCTAACGGTATAACATAACATGTGAAATCTAACGGTATAACATAACATGTGAAATCTAACGGTATAACATAACATGTGAAATCTAACGGTATAACATAACATGTGAAATCTAACGGTATAACATAACATGTGAAATCTAACGGTATAACATGTGAAATCTAACGGTATAACATGTGAAATCTAACGGTATAACATAACATGTGAAATCTAACGGTATAACATAACATGTGAAATCTAACGGTATAACATAACATGTGAAATCTAACGGTATAACATAACATGTGAAATCTAACGGTATAACATAACATGTGAAATCTAACGGTATAACATAACATGTGAAATCTAACGGTATAACATAACATGTGAATTCTAACGGTATAACATAACATGTGAATTCTAACGGTATAACATAACATGTGAAATCTTAATATATAAAAATGAGTACCTGAAATTCGTTGTCATTCCATCACTTGTCAACGCTTAACCGATTCCTTCGTGTTTATTAAAAAGGTTCCTAATTTTTCGTACAGTGTTCTTCATTTATACGAAATTCAAATTTACATTGGATTTTCGAAGATAGATAAACATGGCTTTTGTCCAGAGAAAGTCTAAAAAATGTGTTGCTAAAAAGTAGCATAAAACAAAAATCTAGAAATGTTGAAGATTTTGTAGTGATTTGAGCCCCACTCATCTATTTGCAGTTTCTCGCTACAAATTTAGCACATTAGCGTGTGAAACGGTATATGACTAGTTTACTGCATAATTTATTTGATATTTTTATACTTACCATTTTAGTACCATGGTTGAGTAAGTTTTTGTTCTTTTTTAGTTTTATAGTTAGACCATTTTTACTTGGCTTACTATTTATTTAACAATCAATTTACAACACCTTGGCCTCACCAGGTTGTATAGAATCTGTCAGTACAGAAAAGCACTTGAATTAAAGAAAAGCCGAGATTTTATTTGAATAATCAAATATTTTATAATAATAAACGTTTACATAAGAAATCTCTAATTATAAAGTGGTTTAGTTCTAGGGCAAGCAGAAGCAGCCGCCTGCCCTAAACCAATATATTTAACATATTTTAATGTATAAATGTTAAATAATATAAATATCAATATATTATAAAATATTTAAAATAACTGCACACTTTAGAATACGTGTAAACGAAATACTACAGTTTATTTTTAATTTTTTAATACAATTTTTAAGCTCTTGTTTGAATATGGTGTATAGGACTGAATAAACTTTGCTGGTCTGTTTATTATTGGATATAATAGTTTTTCATAGTTGATATGCACCAGCATTGTGTCTCAAGTACAATTCACTGATTACTATAGTCTGGAGCATTAGCGAATAATGAAACTATCAAGCTATTTGTTTAGTTATTAAAAGAAAATACGGTTTGAAAATGTGCTAATAAGTTTAATATGCAAAATAAAACAAATAATAACATAATTCCAACAATATTATATTGGGAAAGTCCTTGTTATTCTATAATAGCTTGCCATAACCAAACCATTAATTCTTTTCTTTATCATTTCTGATTTCGAAATTTAAGTTGTTGCCGCTTCTTCGCGTCATTTTAGTTTCCTAATCTTTAAAATGATTAAAAATAAAATAATTATAATAATCTTACTATGGACTGCATTACGTAAAACATCTGTACAAATTCTTTGTAGACAACGATGTTTGTTTCACCCAGTGGATCGTTAACTGACTACTAGAAGAAGTCATCTTCTCTCAGATTGTCAACTTTTCAGTTATTTTCCCCCGATCAGTTAGTTTTATTTGTTTGTAAAACAGTTGATTTTAAAAATCTACCCTTATGATTTTTTTATCATCAAAGAAAAGCAAAGCTTAACAGGAAACTGAAGCTATTAAAGAGAAAATGGTTTTAGATTAATGTTAAGGAATTGCATTGATTAAGGTCACAACCCCCTGGTTACATTCAGTGGTTTTCTTTTGTAATATTAAATTTGTCTATATATAGTCATTATTTAAACACGATGTTAGGAAAGCGGAAAACCCACAAAATAACACAATTTAAATGTTTTTATAGATTTTCCTTTACTAAAAGGTTGCGTTTTAAAAATCCCATTTTGGAAGCATCATACGAAGGTTGTTCTTTGGTATTAAGAGCCTGTAGAGGCTGTCGGCAATGTTGGTTTTAATCCCATAAGAACAATGTTATTTTCGAACCGGATATACGATCACACGTATCCAAATTAAACAGTTATTTTTAAACGGATTTCCCCCAAACAAATTTCATTTGATCAAGAATGAAATTTTACGTTGGCGTTGCTTCGTGAATTTCTAATTAGTTTTATAAAAAATGTCAAAAATATTTAGTTTCAAGTTTTTATTTTCAGCTATGTATCAAAACTATGCGTAACTATTCAAAATATGAAAAGAAACCCCAACGCACATTATGATAACATTTTAAATGACACCTCATATACAACCTTTGGTCAATAAATAACGAAAATATATGGATACGCAAATAACATTGTTCTTATGGGATTAAAACCAAAATGGCCGACAGCCTCTACAGACACTTAAGATTTTTAACTTTGATCCCTATGAAGCGCCCCTTAAATACGGGTTTCTGTAAACTCCAGTTACAGTATATTGTACATCTTCACTATCCAAAGACTGTGTGAAAATGTAGCTTTCAGGACATTGTCACAGAGGTTCTTTGCAACATTCAAAGGTCAACAAATATCGAAGAAACCCCTTAATGAAATATATTCTTTAATGAAATATTAAGAGAAGTCTCACTTAAAAAATAAAAAGAAGATATAAAGTAAAGTAGAAAGAGCATATAATAAAATGAAAAGTAAAACATTAGTCTTGTCTCAAAAATAAAATTATAAGAGCAAAATCAGTTTTATGAAAAACATACTTAAAGAATTGTTTTGTCATTTTTTAAATACAATTATGTTAACTACAAAATCTTCAAATAACGTCATTTTTAAGTTAAAAAAAATAGTTTCTAGCCTTACAGAATGGTTTGTCAAAACCCCATTCAGGAGGAGTCAGTATACCATATTGTCTACCAGTAGATCAGTCTACAGTAGACCAGTAGAGAGAGTGATTTGTGTTTTTAATGAATAAATGATATGTCACTATTTCAAAAACTCACATTAAACCTAAAATATAGTTGAACCACATTATATTTCTCTTTTCTTATACGAAATATGAGAAAAAAAATATTAATCAAGGCTTTCTATTACCCATTTAAAATAATTTATAATTAAACTTTGAACATTTTTTATCTAAAATGTTGTGACGTTTGTAATAAAGAAGATTTTCTAATAACTCTTTAAAACCAGTATGTATTTCAGGCATGGCTAAGTATGTGACACACCTGCACGCTTCGCGTGCCAACTCACTCACTACGCTCCTGCGAAAAGCTCTGCTTTTAGCCCTATTGAGGAACTCAGCCTCGGCTTTCGGCCTCGACAAGACACTCTTCTGCAGCCTCATTTGTCGAACTCGGCCTATGGCCTCGCCAAGGAACTACGCTGCAGCTTCATTTTTGGATCTTGACTTACGGTCTCGCCAGGAAATTCAACTTTTATCACCATGATTTTTTGTTTTGGAGGCAGTAAACATAGTATTTTCCTAAATATAATGGTATATTAAAAATAAAGGGAAGAATACATTTACTTTGATTTCTCACTGGGGTTTTTTAGTTTAACATTACTCTTTTTTTATTTGGGCGATGTTTGATAGCTGTAACAGTATTATTCAATGCTCAGGCCCGGATTACCCATAAGGCCAACCTAGGCCATGGCCTAGGGCGCAAGCTTGCGGGGGGCGCAGGGCAAGGGATGGCAAAAAAATATTGTATATTTTTATTTTCCTAGACGAGCGTCAGAAGCGAGCGTCCGGCGCTGCCTTGAAATAGAAGTGAAGTGAGGGTTGGGTGGGGGGGGGGGGGGGTGGCCGCTGAATGGCTCACGATCACGTGTCACTGCTATCCCACCGAACCCACGCCCTCTGTGAACAGTAGTCAGTAACAAGCTATCAAGTGCGTGTGGTGTGAGGTTAGGTTATCGTGTGATTTTGTTGTGCATTACGAAGTATTCTTCTTGTTGGGTTTTACCCAAGGTAAGTTTTTAAAACAATTCATAATATACCTTATTTATATAATTTGGTTATTGAGTGATGAGAACGAAGTTTTCACCTGCACCTGCTGTGCCTAACCTCCTGCTTCTGGTACAGCGCCACTGTGTCTTGTGTCATTTATAAAAAAAGTTACAAATACATTTTGTGGCTAAAACTGCGAAAAACAATAGTTTGAAATTAAATATTGATGTACCGAGATTAATTGCTTTGCCTAAAAGGGTTTAAACGTTATTAGATGAGCGAACGAAGTGAGCGAAATCCTATCCCTCAAGTACAGTAGGGATAAAAAAGTTACATGTGAGTCTACCGTCTACGTTCAATTTGTTCATTGTTAAGCGTCTTCGCCTGTAGTTCGAAAATTCTAGGTTCGATCCCTGCCATGGACAGTTAGTTTTTTACAAATCATTAGGGATGGACACGAAACGAAACGAAACGAAACTTTGATAGTTTCGTTTCGGTTTCATAAAATGAATTAGATAAGTGCGTGTGACTTTATTGCATGTTTGTATGCAAGCATTTAAAAAAAAAAAAAAAAAAAACAATAAATATGTATAGTTTGACTTAGTTTTTGTGACACAAGTGTTTTAAGATTTAAAAAACAAAATAAAAAATCCCACTCGGACCAAGCCTAAGGTAGATTTCTCGAATCGACGAAACCGAAATAGTTTCGGTTTCGTGTCCATCCCTACAAATCATTAGGTTTTTTTATATTTCTTTTAATAATTTATAATATTATATAGTATAATACTATTAAGTTATAATTATATAATAGCTATATAATATATAACTATTATTTAGAATTATTACATTTATATAATATTTATAATTATAATAGTTATAAAATCAGTCTTTGATGAATTTATCAAATTTGTGCCTCAGTTTTGCCAACTAAAAAATAATACTGTACTGTGCGTTTATTATGTATGAGTTAGGTAGTCGGTCAGTTTGGACAGGACGAAGCCAAATAGAGTACAGTAAATGAAAATATGAATACATTACATTTAAAGTCAAATCAGTTCCAATTTCTTGTTATATGTGGTACTAATAATGTCGTGGTTTTTATGCAGGTATTAAAATGAGCCAACCAAAAAAACGCCCATCTGGGGCTGAATTCAGAAAAAGAGCTAAATTGAAAACAGAGGAGAGCAAGAAGTTCTCTGGGACAATGAAAAATTGGCTGTCTAAAGAACAAGATAAGACCCAAACCAAAAAAGATGACGGTTTATTTTTGGACACCAGTACTCCTAGTACTGCTAGTACCTCTGTTCATATGCAGTCTTTTACTTCAGGGACAGAAACGGAACCGGACACAAGATCTTTAGCATTTGAATCCGAACCACAGAGAGACCCCGACCCTGAGAGCCCTTCCAATAGCATTGATAAGCCAACACCACTAGAACATGAACCTGAAATTGAACCATTTTGTTTTGATCCTAGTACTGCTAGTACCTCTGTTCATATGCAGTCTTTTACTTCAGGGACAGAAACGGAACCGGACACAAGATCTTTAGCATTTGAATCCGAACCACAGAGAGACCCCGACCCTGAGAGCCCTTCCAATAGCATTGATAAGCCAACACCACTAGAACATGAACCTGAAATTGAACCATTTTGTTTTGATCCTAGTACTGCTAGTACCTCTGTTCATATGCAGTCTTTTACTTCAGGGACAGAAACGGAACCGGACACAAGATCTTTAGCATTTGAATCCGAACCACAGAGAGACCCCGACCCTGAGAGCCCTTCCAATAGCATTGATAAGCCAACACCACTAGAACATGAACCTGAAATTGAACCATTTTGTTTTGATCACGATCCAGCAAACTGGGTTGTAAATAATGAACTACGTGATTATGTGTCTCAACATGGGATAATTCAAAATAAAGGAGGGAATTTCTCAAAGGCAAAGAAGGAATATGGCAACCGTTTTTGGAGTTTTTCAAGTACACATTTTTATAGACATTTAGCAAATGGGGAAAAACAAAATAGAGCATGGCTCGTCTACTCTGAAAGCAAATGTTCAGTTTTTTGTGGCCCTTGCCGTCTTTTCCATTCAGAATCTCAGTCGGAATCATCTTTCGTGAAAAATGGCTTTAGTGACTGGAAAAATGTTACAGCAAGGCTAAAAGAGCATGAAAACTCAGTTTCACACAAAAACAATACAATCACTTTAAAAGAGAGAGGAGAGAAACTAGGAAAGGTTAATTCCCAATTGACTGAAATGATTGATCAAGAAATGAATTACTGGCAAATGCTACTTCAAAGAGTGGTTGTGGTCATAAAAGCTCTAGCTTCACGAGGATTGCCATTTAGGGGGTCAACAGAGTTATTTGGTTCCAACTCGAATGGAAACTACATGATGTTACTAGAAGTTCTTGCTGAATTTGATCCCTTTTTGCGTGAACATATCAGAAAGTATGGAAACCCTGGCAAAGGACATATTTCCTATCTTTCGTCCACTATTTGTGATGAGTTTATTGAACTCCTTGGCAAGAAAGTTACAGACTATATAATAGAGGAGGCTAAAAGCTCTCAGTATTTTTCATTGATTGTCGATTCAACGCCTGATATTTCCCACGTAGACCAACTATCATTTGTAATACGCTATGTGAAACAAAATGGAGAGCCTGTTGAAAGATTTCTCAAGTTTTTACCACATATTGGACATAAGGCTCTTGACATGTTTAACTCTGTGATTGACACTCTGCAGCGTTACGGTCTGGACATACAAAAGTGCCGCGGGCAATCCTACGATAACGCTTCGAACATGTCTGGAATATATTCAGGACTACAGGCTAGAATTCTTGATGTCAGTCCACTTGCATCATATATCCCGTGTGCAGGACACTCTCTAAACCTAGTTGGGACTCACGCCGTAGATTCTTGTATTGAGGCAGTGTCACTATTTACTCTGCTTCAAGAGCTGTATAATTTTTTTTCTAGCTCTACACATAGATGGGCGGTGTTAAATAATTGCAAAAACACGACACTAACAACCAAAAGCCTTTCCACAACAAGATGGTCTGCTAGACATGACGCTTTAAGAGCCTTACAAGAAGAATGGCCTGCAATTATCAGAGCTCTAGAAATATTGGAAAGTGACACAGATCAGAAGGCTAACACTCGAGCAGAAGCTAAAGGCCTCCTAAGCAGATTGAACCGCTTGGAAACAGCTATAATGGTCAAGTTATGGGGTACTATTCTTTTCAGGCTCAATAAGGTTAACAAATATGTGCAAAATGAAGACACTGATGCATTGGCCGTAACAGAAGTTTTCAACTCACTGATATCCTTCTTTGAAGAGCTCAGAAATCAGTTTGATATTTATGAAAACAAAGCACTTGATGTTAGTGAAACCAAAGTTTATGAGCTTGATAACAGACGTAAGAAAACAAGAAAACTTCAAGATGATGAGACTCGAGATGGGGAAGTTTCCTTTACTACTGGAAGAGACAGCTTTAGAGTTAACACATTTATTCCGATAATTGATAAAGTTAAACAAGAACTTACAGCAAGAATGCATGCCTATGAGGAATTTGTTACAAGGTTTGTTGCAATAATAAAACTCTCACATCTCACGACAGAAGAAATTGAAGTTGAGGTTAACAAACTTCTCAGTGTATTTGAAAATGATTTAGAGCCGGCAATCTTTGATGAACTTGTCCACCTGAGGTCGCACATGTCATCAAACAAAATGGAAAATAAAAAGCCGTTGTCTTTGTACAAGTGGATCATAGGAAACAAATTGGAAGATATCTATCCAAATGTAGAAATTTTGCTAAGAATGTTTATTTGTACTCCAGTAACAAACGCATCAGCCGAGAGGTAAGTCAAACAATAACAAACTTTTTACTTTGTATTACAATTTCAATGCTCAAGATTTTAATATAAACTAAAATAACGTAAACAAATACTAAACAAAGTCTACTTTGTCAGCTTCTTGGGATCACACACAGGTTTTCATGGGAAAGTAAGATTCCACAAATTACTCTAACTTTTTAATATACTACGTAATACGTGTTTTTATGAATCTTTAATCACTTCATAAAATTGAATAGTCTACTTTTTTATTGCTTTGTTTTCTGTATAATTTTTTTTTATAAGTGTCACAATTTAATTGTATTTTTAGGTCATTTTCCTGCTTAAAAAGGATCAAGGAATACCATAGGTCAAACATGACCCAAACAAAGCTCAACTCTCTCGCTCTCCTCAATATTGAAAATGATGTAACGAAAACATTGGATTTCACCAACACCATCCAATCGTTTGCCTGGGCCAAAGCCAGAAAGAGGAAATTTTAAAACGATGTTAAAAGTCATTTCGTTAGTAAATACCGTGTTGTGTTAATAAATGTACTTACTTAATTATACAGTATTGTTTGTGTTATTTAAGTAGTGTTTTCAACATATCCTTTTCTGTATTTCCTTTTCACACATTTGGGAATATCGCTATTATTGACTGATTGATTTAAATTATTTTCTCGCAAATGAATGTGTAAGATGACTGATAATCTAGGCCTAAATAAATAAATAATAAACGAGATATTTGTAATCTCCAACACAATTTTTTTTCAGTTTTGCCGGAAAGGTAGGGCGCACCATTTAATATGCCGAAAATGCCCCCCCCCCCCCGAACGTCTGCCGGGAGGGGGCGTAATGTAGAACTCTGGCCTAGGGCGCAAATAGTTGCTAATCCGGGCCTGTCAATGCTCAGTATTATAAGTTTTACACTGTATTATTACCGGCCTGTGTTAACGCCAAAACACGTACCCCAGTGGAAAACGTTAGAGAAAACTGTTAACAGGGCATCTAACACATTAAAGTAAAGTAATGGAGTTTATATACCAATTTTTTGAATGTTTCCCAACAGGTTCTTAGTATAGACAAATATTATAATTTTTGGTATGGATTAAGTGGGAGAAGGAAAAAACTAGAACAATTGTTTGGATAAAATTGATTTTTAACTATGATTTATTCAGCTCAGTTGTTTCTTGTAGTACCATCACCCTTTAGGGGCAAGGACAAAAACAAAATCTAAAATATAAACTTCAACTCTCAAAGACAACACAAAATAACTTATAACATTCGTAATACTTTTCAAATATTTACATGATCACTATTTACATAAGTAAGCTTATCTAAATGTACAGGTAAAAGCAACGTCGCTTCGCAAACACTTTTGTACCAGCAAAAATAATATTCTGTAAAAAATAATAATGTTGTGCTTCAATATCCATAAATAAAGATTAACAAGTTGCATTGATACTCCATCTTGTGCCATGTTATGAAACCCCCACAATGTGATTGAGTAATTTAGCAACGGTACGGTTGAACACTTAAAATTATAGATACAAATATTTTTTTTATAATTACACAAACTGGTTTACAACAACAAATTTAAATAATAGATAAATAGTAAAACAATCAATGTAAATAATTTTATTTTTCCACGAAGTTTTAGCTTAAATTAATATTGTAATATATTTTATTTAGCTTAGCTCAAAAATACCCATCATTAATATCTTATTTGAATTCATATTGAATATAAAATCAACCACTCGCCGGTCATTTCATGTGTTGTGAAGTGCGTCCAACACTTCACGGCTCTCAGATGGTTAATTAAATTCAATATATTCTATTAAAAGTATGTGTAACAAACTATTTACCCTCTTCATTAAATAAAAGGTAATCGACAGTAAATCAACTTTCTGTACTTTATATAAAACCGATTTTACTTTTAACAGATAGTTAAGATGTGAGCACATATATCATTTAAAATGACTACTATTTTTACAAAGACATGAAATGAATCATTCTACTCAGAACACTTCATGGCTGTAATGACAATAAACATAATTTGCTGTGAAATGCGTTAACTATACATTTAGAACCCAATATCGAGTTTGCCAAGTTAACAGACTTACAAAACAACGTAGGAACAAAACGTCAGTATTTTTATTGATTGTTTGTAACGGGTCCACCAAATTGGTAGGGAAATTTAATTAATTTAGATAAATAATAAATAAATTATTATATAGAAGGAAAGAAATATATTTAATCAAAATAAAAAGAAGTTTTAAATCATATTAGAGAATTGTCGTAAGAAAGACGCAGTTGGGTAGACATGGAGACATAAATATGTCGACTCAAACAAGGCCCTTTGTTTGAGACAGGATGGGTGGTTCAGTTCCGAGAATCATCAAAACATCTGGAATGCGTGAGACCAAAACAGTTAACAAATTCACAACGCAGTGGCGGGGACAGGAATCAACATGCAAGTCGGTTGAAAGTTTCCATTACCCCCACCCGTTATTCAAAAGAAAGAACGTACAAGCAACGTTGGAGCAGACGACCTAGTGACAAACAACAAAAAAAAGTAGGGACGCTATTGGTTCAAAAAATTAGAGGAGGGGAATACCACGCGGTTGACCAAAATCAAGGGCTCTCGCCCTCGCTCTCGGTGGCATCACTCTGTACACTGCTCTCGCCCAGGGAGTCAATGGGATGACTTCGTCTCTTCTCTCGCCATCAGAAACAGTAACATGACTCCGATACTCTGCCGACATTGAAAACTCTCACTATAGTACAACCTAGACAGTCCTAGAATCATATTTGTGCAGTATTGTTTGAAACAGTGCGTTAATAAATCTTGTTCAGTGAATTGAATATTAAATTTGAACCGGTCTGACTAATACTCCACGAGAACCTCTTAGTGCCTCAGATAAGTGTACTTCTAATTAAGTTGTAAAATAGAATATTAATGATGATTTCTTAATAAATTCAGTCAAGTTTAATTTTTATATTGAAATAACTTTGTTAGAAAAATAATCTAAAGTAAATGTCTAATTGAAACATGTGATTAAAATAATATTTTGAAAGCTTAACTATCTTGTTTGATTGCATCATATAAGCTTCACCGAATTACCCGTTAGACCCTGAGATCAATTTTAAGAGAAATCATGCAATAATTTAATGACTTTCATTAAATTAAATAAATAATTTTAATAAAAGCAACAACCTCCTTAAAGGTAAAAGGTTACAAATTGTCACCCAATAATTTGGGATAAAAAAGAAATTAATTAAAGAACCCTGATTTATTGAATATCATTATTTTAATTTAATCAATAAATTAAATAAAATAAATAAAGTAACAAAAGGCGTAACGTTACAGATTGACGCGACAACGTGAGGCTTTGTTGTTGCAGATTGTTGCAAATTTGCTTAATTATCACATGTAAAGTAACATAACGCTACAAAATGGCCCCAACAACGTGAAGCTGTATGATGCAAATTTTAGGTTTTGATATTATTTAAAAAATACATGAAAATAATTGGTTAATAATTTATTAAAAAATCACAGCTTATGTGAAATTTCATGTCAAGTTGATTATATAAAAATTGTGATAGGCTGTATATCTTAGTAGTGAATTAAATATAGCTGAAAATATTTAAAAATAAGATAAAAGAAGCCTAGGAAAACATATTTTAATTTCATTAAAAATTTAATTAAAAAGAATAAAAGATTTATAGGACATATTTTTTTTTTCTTTTTTCAAATATTTAAATTCTAAAAAATAAAATAATCATGTCAAACATAGACATGGTGGAGAATACGGACATTGACTCCGATAACTCTGACACCTCTCTGAGCGTTATCAGGGAGATTAACATAAATAAAAATAAAGATAAATCTGATGAAGTTAGGCCAGATTTAAATAGGGAAGATACTTTGTCTAACATAATGGACATGTTGTTAAAAATAAATACAAATGTGGAAACTAAACTAAACAGTATGAATGAAAGTATGAACACTAAATATGACAACTTAGAAACAAAACTTAATAACATAAATACAAATGTAGAAACTAAACTCAATCAAATTAATACTGATATGGTAGAGATGAATAGGGAAAACAATATAAAATTAGATGAGCTTAGGAAAGATGTCAATGATAGAATAAATCAACTTGAAGATAAACTAGACAGACAGGTAGAACAAATAAAAGTAGACTTTAATGAGGAAATCAAAGCAAAAGAAAGCAATATTAGGGAAGAAGTAAAAGTAGATGATAGCAAAGACAGTAAAGATGTAAAGGAGAATAATGTAGTAAATGAAATAAATGAAGTTGAAAATAAAGTTAGTGAGATAAAGGAGGTTAATGTTGTGTATGAAGTAGAGAATAAAGGTAGGCAAGAACCTATCAAAGTAAATAATGATAAGGACAGCTTATTGTCCAATAAAATAGAGTTGCTGTTAAGAGTAAATAATGACATAAATACCAAACTGGAGCAGATTGAGGTTAAGCTAGGAGGAACAGGTAGTAAGATGAAAGAGATGAATAATAATAAGATGAACTTAAATGAGGAGGAAACTAATGTGAGGTTAGATTTGCTGATAAACATAACCAATAAAATAAACTCTAAACTTGATAAAATAAATGTAAGGTTAGATAAAAAAAGTTTTGAGGTAAAAGAAGTAAATAATGAGGCAGTAGGTCTGGACAATGAATCTAATATGAAAGCTAATGAGCACATAAAAGAAGTTGATGATAGGATAGGGAGTACTAAAGACAACTTTGTCAATGAAACTAAAAGAGTAAAGGTAGACTTTGTTGAGTACGAGCTAGATAAACACTTAGAAGCAAACGCAGCACTAAATGAGATAGGTCATGAAGTAAATATTAAAATGAGTGGACCTAAAATAAATGATGAAATAGAAAACCAGATAGGGCATCTAAACACAGTGTTAGATAGCAAAATAGGACAAATAAATGAAACTCTAGCACTCAGTAACTTTAACTTTGAAAGTGTAGTAGATGACTTCAGATGTCAAGAAAATAAAAAACTAAAAATGATTAGAAGTAGGATTGAGGAGCTAAATGAGTTCTTTGAGTTTGAGATGGAGATCATAAATAAATATTGGGGCCTAAACAAACAAAAGGAAGTTGAAAATAATATGATTGGGGGTGAAAACTTTGATGTAGACATGGAGGACATTGTAAACTATGTGATGAGATACTATAATATCTCATGCTTCTCAAACTTTAAGTATAAAAAGAAAAAAGTTAAACCAGTGTTCTCGGATAATCTCATAGACATTGCAAACTAAACTATAAACTTAGCTGTTCACTAAAAAATACTTAGAAATAATAAATAAATAATGATTGAAGCAAGGAAACTTTAATAATGATAGGGGGGTTGTATAAAAATAAATAAAGAAAATGTAGAACTGATATTTAAGTAAAAGAATGTTTAAATAGGTCATGTAATAATAAACAAATGAAAGTTGAAGAATTATAATATTGCCAGTAAGGTGAATATGTGATTGAATAGGAGATTTAAAGATAACATTGAAATAATATGACATTCATGTTAAACTAAGATGATAAATAAATATCTTTAATGGTAAAATGACTGTTAAAAGAAAAGTACCTACAAATGTCATAATAGTAAATATATGGTAGGCCTAATTAAAAGTTTGTGAAAAACAATAATAACCAGAGAGTTGTTAATGAATATGAAAGATATTGAATGATTTAAATGAAACTTTGATAATAATATGTGTTAAATGAATATAACACTAATAATAAAATGATTTTTAGGTGAGAATAAGATAGTTTGAGGAGATGTTTTGTAGTAGCTTGTTTCATAACCCATGAATGTTTATATTGAATATTTTGAAACAATAACCTGATAAATGAGTAAAACTAGAAAGAAGTATGGAGACTTACTCAAATATATTGTTGACATAACCCATATATACATAAATAAAACATGAACCAAATAATAATGCAATGACTAGGTTCACATAAAATGAAATAGGTGAGATAGGCCTATCTTGTAAAACTTTGTAGAATAAATAGTTAATGCTAAACAATGTTCTAATGACCTGTCAATGTTCATGCTAAAAATGATTTAAATAATAATATGATATGACTCAAGAATATTAAATCATGATGAAGTAAATAAAGTATAATGTAATACTTTGCTTTTATAAGTCTTGTATGTTGACATTGAATATAATCCAAATACACACATTGTGTATACGCTATTAAAATAATGAAAGGAGAATTTCTTTTACAATACTGTGTTATTGTAACTTGTGTATGCTTATATTGAAATGACTAAATGAATATAAAACAAATGATAATAGGAGATTGATATGAAACCAAGCTGATTTAGGGAGATTCTCTAAACTACCCTGTTAATATAACTGGTTCATGTCCATATTTTGAAGACCACACTGGTAGAATGTGCCATGTATGTTAGACTGAAATGCATCAAACTTTTAAAAACACTTTGTATTTACAAATTGTTTTGTTTATAATGAAAACTACTCAGACAACAAGATGATATGATTCTAGGATGTATTTAACTAATGTAATGAAAGGAGATTTGTGAAAGGTATTTTATTGTAATAACTTGTTTCTGTTTATATTGAAGATAATCAGATGAATGTAATTCTGATATTGAATATGATGAGATGATACCTATGTTTTACTGAGATATAAAGGAGATTCTTTATAATAATTTTTAATGCAACTTGTGTATATTGATGTTGAAATAACTCAAGTATGTACATTGTATATGCTATTATTGATGTTTATGATGTTTAATCATCATAAGAATTTTATGAAGGGAGAATAGCCAGTGGTTAATAGCAGTACGATTCGAACATAATTTCAACTAGTCACTTTCTAAATTCTAAATTCTTTAACGCCAAGTACTCTATTAATCACACAATGGCACAGTATATCAGTTTTAGGTGGTGGTTAACCTTGACGATAGCGTCTAAAAACTAAAAGCTTACAGTGATCTGTAGCATGGCAAACCCCATTTACCAAAGTCATGTTATAGACACCCTTAGATTAGTAATTTAAAATATAACATTGTAAAATGAGAATGAAATATTGTAATAATGTAATGTAATTTTTGATGGCAAATTTTAGTACGGCAAGTGATACTAAAAATAGTGATAAGAATCACAATTTAATGAATAAAGTGTAACTGCAATGTTTGTTGATAATTTATTATGACTTTTTCACTTGTCAATGATGCAAGTCAGGAAAGATAAAAGATGATTAAATATGAGTTTGTTTAAAATGTTTTATAAATAATTTTTCAATCAATTTAGTTGCTTATGGAATTGAAAACATTGTAATAATTAGCAGTCAGTAATTAGATTGTGCTGTATATATTTTATAATAGAAAAGTAATTAAAGTAGTAGGTTCAGGTAGAATGACATTGCCATGAAAATAATTGATACTGTGTGGACACTGGGAACAATAGTGAAACAACCATCAGGTATAATGATATTGCAGCAAAACCAGCGACAACAAGGGACATTTTGGAAAAGTGGACATGTATGGACACAAATAGCAGTGTGGTGCCACCGATGGGTGTTCGGAGGACCGACCTATTCCCGAGAGCCATGGTGTTGCGGAGCAGCCGACCCAGTGACATACCGAGTGACTCATCCCATTGGCATGGCCCTGTCAACTGTCTGCATCCAGGCACACTAGTCTTTCAAGACCAACAACTTGAGTGCAGCCATTTTGGACACATGAGTCAACCTTTGTGTCATCTATCTTTATGTGACTTCCACAACCTACGGGTGTAAAACAGACATAGTTGGTGTTTGATTGTACATTCATTACAATCTTTTTAATCTACAAGACTCTTAGTTTTGTGAACCAGCCATTATCAGAAAATAACTCTGGTTTTTCAATACTTTAAAATTAAAACAAAAACAAGTTCGAACTAGTGTAAAACTTTACACTTGGACCGTTTCCAGTTTTATAAAAGTGAGTGACTGTTTTTAAGCTTTTGTCATAATAAGCAATAACTTCTGAAGAAAACCAATACTCTACAAGAACACTTACAATGTTCCAGAACCCTGGCCCATACTTGAACACTATGGTGTTGTAAATGAACTATCCCAAAGCACGTGCAGTGACATCAGACCCACTGGCGTAGCAACAACTTGACAATATGTTTCAAACTAATAAATAATAAAAATAAATATTATGCAAATATGTATGGAATAAATAATAGCAATAAATAAATAACATATAATAAATAAATAACAAAACCTAAGTATAAACAATTTATAAATGATGAAATTTTAATAATGAAAAAATGACAATGGTGTTTATTGATAAATTTTTATATTATTCAATAATATGTGAAATATAAATATTAATTCAAATAATAATTTTATTACTAAAAGGAATTACAATAATTTTTTTAATAAATTATAAAGTAACGAATAATAATAACTTGCATCAATGACAAAGAACTATGTAATGCATCTGTTGATTGGTAAACAATGTATAATACAAACTATTTTTGTATTAAAATAGGAGTTGATAACTTATTGTTGTTAATCAATACTTGTATATAATTTGATGATATGTGTACCATGTATTTCAGATAAAGGTATCGTTTTGTTTGATAACTTTGATTAAGGACTGATGAATTTCATTCCAAATAAATAATAAGTATAATCTGATGACTTATTATGTAAATAAGTTGGTAATTAATGATGTACAACTTTAAGAATTAATCATTTGTTGAATAACAAATAATATGTAAAAAGTTTTAAGGGATCTTTGATATATTGATCAAAGATAAATGTTAAGAATTGAATAGGGATCGATGATATGTGTAATAATATGATGACATGTTGATGATTGAAAATGTTGGGAAAATTGTTTGTGATTGATAGCTGACTTGATAATGTAAAGATTTGGTTAATGTATAATGAATTATTTGAGAATAGTGTGGATTGTGTAGTGTGTAAGAATTTATTTAAAAAATTAAAAGAAGGATAAAAGATTGAAAAAAGATATAGGAACTCAAAGAAGGATTTAAGGGCTGATAATGGATACTTGTACTTAAAGAAGGTTTAATGGAATGATATAGATTACAGAAATTAAAGACGGGAAATGAATTGAATAAGGTTACAGAATTAAAAGAAGGTTTTAAGGTTTGATAACGGATACTTGTATTTAAAGAAGGTTTTAAGGGTTGAAAATGGATAATTGTACTTAAAGACGGATAAAAGGATTGAAAACAGGTTACAGTATTAAAAGAAGGATTAAGGGGTGAAATAGAATTTTAGTATTTAAAGAAGGTTAAATGGATTGATAACAGGTTATGGAATTTAAAGATGGTTTAAAGGGATGAAAATTTATATGAGGGATTTAGTAGAGTGTTGATAAAACAAATGATTGATGAATTGTTGAGTCAATGAATGATGATCACTACAACAAATGGTGAATTAGATGAAAAGCAGGTATAAAGAGTAGTCAAATGATTCTGATTATGATGCTTGAAAATAATAACTACAAACAAATATATGGATTAATCTAACTTTTGAATAATGAATTAATAATTGCTGAAGTGTATTATATTGATATTGATACATAACCTATGTATTGTGATTGATAGTTTCATGCTACAAATCATTGTTGGTAATTGGAAACTTGTATAATTTTAAATGATGTATAATAGTTAATTAATGATATGGAATTTGTGAAGTACTACTTTGGACTTGTGAAATTTTGATTTGTAAATCATTGTTTTGATTCATGAATATATGTAGATGAATGAATATTTCATTGTTAATTTATAATTGTTGAATCTTAATAACGATTTAAATAATTTGTTAATAAATACTGATCATTTAGTATTTAAAAGGGAATTATAATTTGGTGAATTATTAAACTTAACAAACATGTGTATTTGATTTAAGAATGTATTGATATTTAAGGTATGAATTTCAAAGTGTAATGTATGATTTTTGTTTGACAAAATTTAATTTATGATTGATGAATTTTTAGTTGACAACTTGTAATGATTAAATATATACTAAATTTTGTTAACAATTATATATAATGAAATACTGTTAGAATTCTAATTCATAAATTGTTGAATTTTTAATTAACAATTTTAATTTATTGAAATGTTGTCAAATGACTGTAAATTTTAAATAATTGACTTTTAATTGATAACTTGGTAACTTGTTAAATGGTAATTCATTGATTTGCATAGATAAGGTAAATAATTTTGTTGAATGAGAATGTTCATTTTAGACTCAATTTCTTACATGAAATCTAATATGTAATTTGATATTAAGTTGTATGATAGCTGATAGTTTCAATTTCTTTTTAGATATAAGCAAATAATGTAAAACTAAAACTTATCTGAGGAACAATCGACAATTTGGTGAATCGTGTTTAAGATCAAGATTTTTTGACTCGCGTTACTCACACATCGCAAAAAATCGGGGGGTACTGTAACGGGTCCACCAAATTGGTAGGGAAATTTAATTAATTTAGATAAATAATAAATAAATTATTATATAGAAGGAAAGAAATATATTTAATCAAAATAAAAAGAAGTTTTAAATCATATTAGAGAATTGTCGTAAGAAAGACGCAGTTGGGTAGACATGGAGACATAAATATGTCGACTCAAACAAGGCCCTTTGTTTGAGACAGGATGGGTGGTTCAGTTCCGAGAATCATCAAAACATCTGGAATGCGTGAGACCAAAACAGTTAACAAATTCACAACGCAGTGGCGGGGACAGGAATCAACATGCAAGTCGGTTGAAAGTTTCCATTACCCCCACCCGTTATTCAAAAGAAAGAACGTACAAGCAACGTTGGAGCAGACGACCTAGTGACAAACAACAAAAAAAAGTAGGGACGCTATTGGTTCAAAAAATTAGAGGAGGGGAATACCACGCGGTTGACCAAAATCAAGGGCTCTCGCCCTCGCTCTCGGTGGCATCACTCTGTACACTGCTCTCGCCCAGGGAGTCAATGGGATGACTTCGTCTCTTCTCTCGCCATCAGAAACAGTAACATGACTCCGATACTCTGCCGACATTGAAAACTCTCACTATAGTACAACCTAGACAGTCCTAGAATCATATTTGTGCAGTATTGTTTGAAACAGTGCGTTAATAAATCTTGTTCAGTGAATTGAATATTAAATTTGAACCGGTCTGACTAATACTCCACGAGAACCTCTTAGTGCCTCAGATAAGTGTACTTCTAATTAAGTTGTAAAATAGAATATTAATGATGATTTCTTAATAAATTCAGTCAAGTTTAATTTTTATATTGAAATAACTTTGTTAGAAAAATAATCTAAAGTAAATGTCTAATTGAAACATGTGATTAAAATAATATTTTGAAAGCTTAACTATCTTGTTTGATTGCATCATATAAGCTTCACCGAATTACCCGTTAGACCCTGAGATCAATTTTAAGAGAAATCATGCAATAATTTAATGACTTTCATTAAATTAAATAAATAATTTTAATAAAAGCAACAACCTCCTTAAAGGTAAAAGGTTACAAATTGTCACCCAATAATTTGGGATAAAAAAGAAATTAATTAAAGAACCCTGATTTATTGAATATCATTATTTTAATTTAATCAATAAATTAAATAAAATAAATAAAGTAACAAAAGGCGTAACGTTACAGATTGACGCGACAACGTGAGGCTTTGTTGTTGCAGATTGTTGCAAATTTGCTTAATTATCACATGTAAAGTAACATAACGCTACATGTTATTCTGTAAAAATGTTTAAAAGAAAAATTGTGTTTAGGCTCGAGTCTTGTGTTCTTGTTAAAACTGATTACAAATGACGTTTTTCTTATTACGATAATACCTATATTACTAAAGGACGTTTAGGTAGTAGGTAGCCTATTGGCGAGATCAGTCGTCTCTCTTCTTGCGCAGCTTGCCCTCCATCTGGATGGTCCGCGTGACTGTCTCGACACAGTCAGAGAGCGGAGGCTGGCTGCCGTCCGCGCTGTAGTCGCGCCCCGCCACCCTGCTGAGTGTTAGGATGTACGAGCAGGCTATCCTCAGCACCGACAGCTTGGACAGTTTCTGGTTGTGACTGTAGGCGGGCACAGCTCGCCGCAGCGTGTCGAAGGCCGCGCTGATGGTGTGCACCCGCGTACGTTCTCGGGCGTTCGCCTCTATCCTCCTTTCCCGCGTCATGTTTTTGTAATTCCTCTGTTGCGATTGCAGACTGGTTGTTTGCCTCCTCTTGTCACCTGCTACTGAACTGGAGGCAGCAGATGAGGACGCCTCTGGTCCCTCGAGGACCATGGACTCCACGCTGAACCTTCCATCCGACAGCGGTAGTCTGACGACATCCTGGGGCCCAGGCCTCGGCACACCGGCGGGTGTCAGTCGCTCTCGTAGCACCAGTGAGAGAGGCTGATCTTGATCTGGCGAGTACCCTGGGGGGATGTAACCAGTCGGGGGTGTGTCGTGACTCCACGGACGGAAAGGACTACACTCGGTCTCAGCTCCACCGCGGTTGTTCACCAATCTTCGTTTGGCCTCTTCGTGCCTCCTAGGCTCGGCGCACTTCCGCTTGCTCTTAGGCCCAGCGATAATGGGTTTGACCTTGACGTCGACACTGTCCTCACTGATATCAGTAGGAGAGTGCATGTCGGTGTCCAACTCTTCATCCTCCTCTCCAGAGCAGAACCCTCGACTTAGCACTGCCGCCATCTTTTCACCTGCAACACACAATAGAATATAGTCTCATACTCGTACAGCTAATAAAATACACTGCTTATGCCCAATAGAGTTTTGGACCTAACTTAAGGTCCAACCTAGTGTACAATAAGTTGATAAGTATTTTAATTCAATATCATAAAGAGTGACATTCAAAGTTTCACATATTTAACTACAAAATAAGTTTGTAGTGTATCAAAGTTTTAAAATACTTAATTTTTATTAAAACCAACTTATGGTCCAGTATAACATGTGTTCACATACCAAATGACACTTCAAGTGTTGCAATACGAACCGAACCTTTGAGATTAAAAGCCACGTTTTGGGGCTTTTTTCATTAAGGTCCATGAAGGTTGAACGGTCCAATGCTAAAATAACTTAACTTCATTTACCCTTTTCTCAGAACTCATAGCAGGTGAGAGGTTAAAATGTTTACACAAGGTTTACAATGGTGTTCTGTAAAAATACCTTTAAAAATTTGCAAAATAATTAATACAACTAGAAAAACTGTTTAATTTGTGTATCTATTTATTTTTATTTTTACAGATATATTTATTAACGAAGAACATTTTATAAACGTAAAGATTATTGTACACTCAAAAAAATTTCATTCATTTGCCTCTTATATTTTTTTAAAAAAAAGGGTACATAAATATTAAAATCCTGCACTAAAAGAAAAAAACAGAAAAAACAAAATATTGAACATGATTTAAAGATTATATTCCCTTTAAAAGCCTCCAGGGCAATATATCATCCAACAGCCACAGTGACCCCCCAATAAGTGATAGTGTTTTCTAGCACACAATTTAGGCAGGTGAGAATGTATGGCAATGTGAAGTCAATTCAGTTTAAAAATAATTTATTAACTAACGTTTATACTTAAATAAATAATAATTAAAACTGAATCAAAATCGAATTTTAATTAAATATAAATACAATATAATACATATATTATTGTAATTAATCTTAGTAAACTTCCATAACCATCCTCGCCAAAGGAATTCACTATGATGTACTTATGTAAAACTTGTGTTGTGAGCCGTTCCACATTTTTGTAACTACAGTAGAACTCCGATTATCAGAAATAATTGGGGCTGGACCCGTTTCCGATTGTTTTGATGGTTCAATTTTAAATGGTTTAAATGGTTCAATTTTACAATCACTCTTGTTTGTTTGGCTGATATTCTAAATAAATAGACCTACATTACTGTAAAATTGCACAAGTTATGTATATTTTTTTAACACTCTACCATGCTTACTGTACTGTATAAATGAATGTTTGTAGTTGTTTTAGAACACAATAATTGATAGATATAATGTTAATTGTTTTACCAAATTGTTTTTAAAATTAATGTTGATTGTTCCGTTTCTCACTAGACCATGTTTCGGATAACCCGGGTTTCTGATAATAGAGGGTTTTACTGTATAAATTGATCTACTTTAACAGTTTTGAAGTCAGAGGATCATGAAATAGCATTCAATGATTCAGTTTACTTTCTTTTAAATATCAACAACGATAAACGTCAAGAACGTTTGTCAATGTTATACATTAATGCTCGTGTTCGATCTCTCCAGTAGCACAGTTTGTGATATTGATGCACTCTAGCCTATCGACAGATGAGCACAAGTGTCAAGGGACACAGCTGTTCACCGAACACCTGTCACCACAGTTCCCAGTGAAAGTCATACTTACCGGATACTTTCTTCATTTACGATGACAACGTGATCTGGTATTTAACAAGTTTAAATAAATTTAAATGTTTCAAAACATTATTTACTTTTTACAGTTTACAATAGACCTACTTGGGGAGACCGTTTCCCAAAGTGCCAAGCCACCGCTAGAGCGTCACCAGCCCTATACATAGTAGCAATGCAATTTTACATCAGCGGGCCAACACATACTTTTCTATTTCAACTGTAAGATAATTGATTATTATAATGATTATAGTGAACGCTGAATCATTATAATAATGCCAAAATTATTAAAGGTATCTAGTGGACCTTAAGTTGATATTATGAGATTCTTTTAATGTAAAATCACCAAGAGTGACATTTAAAGTTTCACATATTTCACTGTGAAAAAAGTATTAAAAATACACTTATAGTCCACTAGAGTAGTTCTTCGCCTATCAAATGACAGCTCAAGAGTTACGATACGATTATTATTATGAACCAAATCGTTGAAATAGAAACCCTTATTTTTGACGTTTTTCGCGGAGGGAAACTGTATTCTAAAGTCCAAGTTTAAACAAACTAATGTACGAAATGGTTACATTTTTAATAATTACTTGGAGTTGGACGCAACTATGTGACTTATTTATTGATGGTTAATATCGATATTTTATTCGTTTGGTATTTAGACGATCGGAACTCCTGTTGCCTACTCCTCTACGTAGGTAAAGGGATTCCTGCCTGCATTGTTGCCTGCTGGCGTGATGTGGGTGGACGGCGGCCGAGCTAGTTGTACACGCGTGGGCGAGTATACTCAACTTACACTATTTTTGCGCGTGACATGTAGTCTTATTAAAGTTTTGCTTATTTCCTAGATTAGACATTTTACTGTCGAATCATTTATTTATTGGTTATTTAAGTCAATTTCACTCCAAGTTTTAAATTCATTTTAAAACAATCTGGTATTTTAACGATGCTTGTTGAAATTAAATAAATAAAAAGTATCAATTGATGTATTCAAATTAAATAGACTTTTACGATAACTATTCACATTTGCACGAATAAAAATGCATCAATAGGAACACTGGTTGAATTTAATATTATCAAGTTTGTTATTGATGGTTAATTTTTAGAATATTGGGTGGGTTTACCAACCTTTTAGAAATGACCAAATCATTTTCCATGGTTTTTGAGCATTGTTAGATTAAAAAGCGTCACCCTCCAATTGTCACCGGCCCACGAGTAACCGATGGTACTTCAACGTGCTTCGAATTTTGGAATTGCACTACACTACATAGAAAAAGATACAGAGGTAATTTTCTTATGTCAAAAGCGAACGCCTCGGTGGCAGTTATAAGTAGATTTTAAAATTGATGAATATCTTTATACATATGTAGTAATAATTACTACGTTAATCCTTGAGAATTTGAGAGTAACAAAGGAGGGACTGACAATGTGCTGGCCCTGTAATCGCATGGCAAAGTGGAGAAATAGCTACTAGGCATACCAACTCGACACACATTTAGCAGACTATTGGATACGACCTCTGTTTCCTTCTTCTCTGTGACTACACAAAATCGAAGCCTACTCACTGTGCAGTCTTACCACTGTGTTGGTGTAATAAGTTCCAACCAGCGTTACAAGAACTTAATTAGGTGTTTTAATGTAACATTTCCTTTTTACTTTCTCCCACATGCGTTAGCATAGAGAAAGTAATTGTGATCGTAAAAAAAAGTTTTTTTGCAAGTTGGTCTAAAAATCCATTTTAGGATCCTCAGAACCCCAAACGTGGGTTTTTGGAAAAAACATTTTTGTGTCTGTCCGTGTGTGTGTGTGTGTGTGTGTGTGTGTGTGTGTGTGTGTGTGTGTGTGTGTGTGT
>JAQJVL010004538.1:0-43920 GCA_035578905.1 Stictocephala bisonia
TCCTTTTAATTTTGAACTAATTTTTTTAAATTTTTGAAAAGAACTGTTAAATTTTGTAAGTAGTATTTTTAGTTGCAGTATCCCTCACGTATTTTGTTGATTATAATATTTCTGATAGTATTGAGAATTTTAGTCACATTTTAAATATTATAAGTTGTACTTCATAAACGGCATGCACCATCATCATGTATAGAGTAATGTAGTTTTAAGTAATGCTCCTATTTATTTACCCTCGAAAGTGAAAATTATACTATTAAAGACTTTGATTTTTTTAGAAAGTGGACACTGATGTGTAGTCGATTGATACTTATCTCTAATTACATAGTAATGTTGTATGTGTAATTGTGTAAATTGTGTTTAATTACATAGAAATGTTCTTATAGAACATTTCAGACAGACATAACTTAATACAGGGTGCCACTGAAATACTTAGGCAAACTTCAGGAGGTTGCTCCTAGGGTCAAACCAAACAAAAATTCCTTATAAACATATATCCTATTATGCACCGTTTTCTGTCTGTTCGTCTGTGTTTTTAAGATTATATTTTTTTCTCAACAACCAAACAGTTAGAGTGTTGACATTTGGCAAATATGCTATTCTAGTAATATTAATGAATAATAATGATCTTTATTCACAATATATTGACAATTAAATGAACATAAAACTTAAGTGAATAATACTAACCACTGTTTCCAGTAATTTAGTTAGTGAACAATAATAATAATAATAATAAAATAAATTAAAAAATAACTCATTCCAGTCTCTTTTAAGTATTACAGTCTTGTATATAATTAGAAAGTCAATCTGTATCGTTCATTAAATTCAAACTGCTACTAAAATAACATTATTTGATAATTAAATTAAAACGAATATTTGACAGTTCACAAACTAATGTTTCCCATAATTTACTCTAAGTTAAGACCTGGCTCACATAGTGTATAACCAGTTTATTAGCTTGTAGCAAAATCCCTTATTGTTGTAGCTTTCTTTAATGTTTAATGGTAATTTATTGAAATAGTTTGAGCCTAAATATTAAAAGATTGTTTGAAGAACATTTTGTTTACTTTGGGTTTGATAAATAATCTATTCTTGTTACTTCTCATTTCGTGATGAATTCTGGTTGAGCCTGTATTGCCACTTCGTATATATAATAATTGTAATATTCTATCACAAAAAAAATTTTTTAATCGTTGACAAATTTCAAAATGGTGGGTAGTAAAAGACTTTCATGTTAAATTATATAAAACTACAACCTGCATAGAAAAAAAACAGAAAATTAATAAACTATAGAAAACTTTAATGTAAAACTAACGATAAGTTATTTATTGAAAACAAACGAGAAATGTATAATTTGTGGTATTTTCTTTAATCTTGAAGTTTTGTTCTTCAAGTGTAACTAGTTGAAAGAAAATACCACAAATTATACATTTCTTGTTTGTTTTCAATAAATAACTTATCATTAGTTTTACATTAAAGTTTGCTACAATTTATTACTTTTGTACTTTTTTTATTCAAGGTGTAGTTTTTTTTTTATTTAACGTGCAAGGTTTTCCTAGCACCATTTTGAAATTTGTCGACGATTTTTTTTCAATTATTTTTATATAATATAATATTAATAGTGTAGGATATGTTCAAAATTTCAACACTCTATCTTTTATGGTTTCTGAGAAAAAAGTTATAATGTAAAAACACGGACAGAAAATGGGGCGTATTAGGACATATGTTTTCATGAAATTTTTGGTTTGTTTTGGCTCCAGGAACAACCTCCTGAGGTTTGTAAAAGTATTCCAGTTACACCTTGTATATGTCGATAAACAAAAAAGTTTACTAATAAATTAATTTCCCAAATAAAGCAAAATTACTCTAGAATATCAGTAATTATTAGATATTTGTAGTATGTTCAAAACAAAAGCTATAATACTGTTTCTCCGAAATATTATAGTTACAACTCACTAGGACCTCAAGGTCAATCTGTCGGGGTAGAAACAGCACGAAAAATAGTTGGAAACACTTGTGTTTGTTGAAACTATAAGCTAAATGAGCTTCTAAGTACAGAGAATTTTGAGTTAGGGATCAGTCGCTGATGCGGAAACTATGGACATACACAAAATCTCTGATAAGCTCTCTTGGTTTTTGTTTTTGGTTTGTTTAGAATAAAAACTATCCCATTTAAAGTGTTCAAAACACCTTGTTTAGGCTTGCAGCCGCTATTTTGTTTTTTAATTTTAAATTTATATCTCAAAAACAAGAAGTTGTATAGAGCTTATGTTGTATGTTCCTTTATAATATAAACATCCATTTGAGAAAAAATATTAGTATTCCTGTATCAACAGTTTTGAAATGGAAGACATTTAAAATTTTAAAGTCTAAATAACTAATAAACCAATAATTACATTAATAATTACACAAAATAATGTTTTTTAGAAAATGTAATTACTAATCCAATGATATAACCTTTTTTTGAAACCGGATGGACATTAAAAAAGAAAAGATAACTTATTTGACAGTATGTAGAATGCAACATGCCTGTACAATGTGCAACACACACGTAACAGCTGATAATAATAAAGTAATTTGTGACAGTGTTAAGTCAGCTGATTAGTAAAACAATAAAGTTTAGTTCAGAGAAAACCTGTATAAGTCACAACTCTACTTCCCGTTAATCCACACAAAACACGATCTCCGAATAAAAAAATATTTTTTGTCTGCTATACGCTTATTTTTTGTTTGTATAACAATATAATGTAAGTAGAGACCTGAATTTTTGTACACTGTTTCTTTAGGTCTTAAATAGGACACCTAAAGTATTTTCATCTTGATAAAGTACTCCGAAGGGGTAGAAACTGCACCTAAAAGATTGTTTCATAAGGGTAGCATTAGGTTTATTTTAGTAAATTAAAACATCTGTTATATAACTAAATGAACATGTTTATTTTGGATGTTTGTCATTATACTATTGATGAATTTTTAATATTATACTATGAGTTTAATCTTTAGCTGTTATACAAACACGAATAAAATATACACGTTTGAAATAGGCTAAGTAATACCATTGGGTATTTATACTAATAAATAGGTAGCGACGGAAGTTTTCCGAGTGAGATACTGTAAATAAATTTAATATTGTGATTCTACGTTATACAAGGTGTATGGAGCGTAGCGAGCGTCGGGATTGGCACGCGAAGCGTGCAGGGGTGTCCCCTAGTACATTTATAAAACAAAGCTAAACAATTATTAGTACACGGGTGTTAATCACTGTAACCGCACTCATATTTATACTTGTCATACTAACATAAACTGTTTGTTTTTTACGGACATTTTTTTTATCAGACACGAGGTCTAAAAAAAAGGAAATCTACAAGATAAAAGCCTTGTAATACGTAATACTAATAACATGCCGATCACAGTATTCAAACATCTGCAAGGCTTAACATAGGCTCTAGTCGCATAGTAAGATAGATAATAAATATCCCAATATCAACCAATCCGTCCGAATGAGGTAGTTTAGAACGGTTATTTTTGTAACAGGTGGTTATTCTTGAAAAATGTAGGCAAGCAATGTAGAGAAAATAACAAAATAACATGAATGACTAGGTTGGTACGTGGATCGTGCAGGGGAGTCCTCTAGGTCAACACTATTAAGTGCCAACAGCTATGAGTTACTATGGTCATCTATTCCTTATTTATTTATTCTATAAATATATACTTACATTCATTATTTACATACACAAACAATTAGTTTTCAATTTATCATAAAAATAACAATTAGTTATTTCGATATGTGGTAGATAGTGTTACATTTTATATATTTAATAAAATTTATATCTTTAAGTGTATTAACTTACACATTCACCAAGTTTAATTTTAATTAGATTTAATTTTGAAAATAATTTAATTTTTTTTTATTTAACCATTTGAGAACCCAAAAAAAGTGCAAACTGTTTCCTTCACTTTTAAAGTGCAACATCTACAATATTTAGGCTGAAATATTTTAGAAACGCCTAAATGAAAGTCTTTATACATTTATTTATAACATTTGTTCTAATACAAGGTTACTTTACTGACCAGAATGTTTGCAATTAAGTACTTTATCAGAATTAATGTCCAAAAAGTCATCTTATGATTTTTAAATATTTATATTTTGTCAATAAAAAGTGTATTTCGTTTTTGAACAATATTTTTTTTACGTTTACAACTCGTAAACAACAAATATATTACCGGTGGAAAATTGTTTTATTGAAGTCAAAACTTAATCACCTACAAACACAGACAAAATTAAAACAATTGGATTGAAAAAGTACAACATTTAATATTTTTTTAGTACTGTCAGATTCGTATGTTAAAATTAGCTCTCTGTCTATTATTTTCAGGTCTTTTCCTTGACGTTATATTCCAACAGCTGGCTCCAGACGTTAAAAAAGCATTCACGTACGTCTGCGTATCATTTCAAAGACGTACAAGTTATCGTAAGTGTTAAATTGGATGTGTTATATCCAATTTACCACTTACGATAACAAACTATATGTAACAAACTACAAATGAAAGGATAGCATCATTCGTTCCTCAACGTGAATTTTAGTAATGACCATATTTACTCATTTCGCTTTTTAAGGGAAAAATGACGAAATTCGGTCATTTGGTCCCCAAAGGGTTAAACATATCCTTAGACTAGTATATATTTAAATTATGATACTGTAGTAATATACTGTCAAATTATAGGCCTCTTTCTAGCCTAGTGGTTAGCATTTCTGCTTCATATACAGAGGGTCATTGGTTCAAATCCCGGGAGGTCCACTAAGATTTGCCAGAGGGGATTGGGCCGTTGTGCCTCAACAACGTTTGAATGGTATGTTTAATGGTCTCTTTAATGTCTGGTGTAGACATTAAAGAGAAAAAAAGAATTAATTGTTGCACATAAACATGGAATTATATATAGAATGTTCACGAGTAGCCAAATAGTACATTTCCTACTTGGCAAAGAATAATATTTATTATATATATATTTAGATATTATTCTTGTGGCAATAAGATATTTGAGAAACCTCTTAGTACAAAACCCTGCTACAATAACGTGGTTGGCAAGAACCCAAATCCAAATCTGAGAATACTCCTTAAGAACAACACAATAAAATGTTTTCTTATTAGGCTCATTGGCTCCTTCCCAAGTTTCTTTCTTTCATCACTGTTACTGCAAGAACAAGGTCCCCTTTTCTACGATGTATTAATTATTAACAGGTTTTTATTTGTTGTAAATGATTTACATCATTTTTTTTTACAATAGTAACAATAGTCATTATTTATTTTTACAATAGTAACAATAGTCATTATTTATTTTACAATAGTTAAGTCTTCAGTCTTGTTATTTATGCAAGTATTTTCTGTGACAGTTTTTAGTTATGTGGTAGATAAAATATTCTATTCAACAGCCGTCCCCTTATAATTAATGAGACTTGCTCTAATTAACTCCCTTTTTACACAAAAATTTATATCTGTATATATTGGCCATATAAAGTAGATTTCTTCTTGGCAAAGGAACATTAACTATTGATCGCACTGATAATTATATGTTATACTGATTCTAAAAAAAAAAAAAAATAGTTTTTTAACTAGCATAATACGTGCTGGTACATATACAGTACAAGTAAACGTCATACAATACAAATTTATTACAATATAAGCACAAAATTTACAAATATATTACAATACAAGCACAAAATGCACGAATATTATGGTGATCGATTTCGATGAGCCACGCTCAACTTCCTCAGACCAGAGGGATTCACAAAAGAAAATTCTTTTGTGAATCCCTCTGGTCTGAGGAAGGTGAGCGTGGTTCATATTAAAAAAAAAAAGTTTTTACAGTACAACTTTTACATTGTCCTATTGTTGAACTTAAGTTTTTTATATCAATAATTCCTATACCCTTGGTGCATATATCCAAAATAAATGGCTCGTAGGGTAGGTGTGTGAGAGAGACGGAAAACTTCTCCAACCACAGTTCCCTTCCTGTAAAAGTACCTAAATTAATAGGCTAACTAAAAGGCCTAACTGTACAGCCTCGTACAGTCAGGTCTGAAAGTTAGCCATTATTTAGCTCCAGTTCATAATTCGCTTTCACTTAAAGTTGTGATTGCTGTGTGCAAAATTAAGGATATTTTTATTTAAAACACGTTTTTACATATTGTGTAATTGTCTAACAAACTATATTGAAAAAAATACTAATAAAATTATTTTACAATGCAATAAAAGTTTAATTATATGAAACTTTATACTTTGATTAACAATATATAAATATATGATGTTTAAATTATGATTAATTTTTATAATGTATTTAATTTTATATTTACATTGAAAGATAAATTTAAATATAGAAATTACATTTATTTAAGAGCAAAATAGATGATACAAAATACGCAGCACGTAAAAATAGAGTTGAGACCACTGACGGATACTCCTCTTCAGGTTTTTGTTCGTGGTGGAAGAGAGAATTTGTCACGCATGCGCTGTCCACTCGCCATTTACCGTGGCTGTGGACTGTATCACTAGGCTCAAATTCCAACTACTCTGTTATATAAATTAGTATATTTCATTTAAAGAGTGGAAAGTGGGGTTTTGCATGTTCGAGACCATATGTTTGAAGTGCGAGACTTGTCGAGCACTTCAAATGGTCGAGAACATACAAAACACTTTCACTCGAGTTTTGAACGATACTTTTCACTAAACTACGGAATAAAAACAGGTGTTGTTGACTGTGGAAAATGTTCGGTTGTAAACAATGTTACTTTCGGTAGTAAACAATAGACAGCTGTTGAAAATATGATGTTTCGCAGGTTGTAAACACATAACGAAAACAGCTGAACTCATAGTAGTTTAGTGAAAAAGGTATTTATATAGCAGGATACACACAAGTAAACGTTAATATATCATGGATAATATTTTTAATTAAAAATGTATTTTAAAATATTTTTACCAAGTTTGATAAAGACATTAGTTTATGTCTTCATATTGATGAAGTAGAGAGGGAGAGGGCATATCACGGAGATATCACGGAGACATCAATATTTCATTATAGCTGTCAAATCTGTGTCACACGTGACTTGTCTGATAAGGACCAAACCTTGTCAATCAGAACATGTGCTTATAAGGTGTAAAACACAATTCTTATGCAACAATATAATACGTGATTTTTTTTGTTATTTAAGTAAATGATAATATAAAAACTCAGTGTACATAAATAATTTCAGTTGAGCATAAATGTGTTTTTAAACACGTTTGGAAAGTTAATTATTATTCATCAATATTCCCCACCATTTAACTTTTTATTTGACAAAAATATAAACGTTTACATTAACTATGTGCAATGATTGATTAAAAAGTAACCGGTTACAATTTATAGCGTTAGCCATACCATCACCTAAGAAAACTATATTTTAAATTCTCCAACTCTCTAGTCTTTGTAATAGGTGTGAATAGATGGGAATATATACATTGTTTGATACCACACAATGTAAGTACACTGATACGTAAGTACAATGTACGATACATTTGAAATGTTTAATTTGTTATGGATTTTACAATTTTTAATATTATTGATTTGATATTCCTAATTTAAACAATTCTTTTTATAAGGTAACATTCAAAAATATATATTTTTTGAATACGATAAAATAAGCTACACATTTTAATAAATGGCTACTTAATGACTGGTTAAACTTGTATAAGTTACATCAAATTGACACTTAGAACTACCCTTTATTATTAACTTATTCATTACATTAGGCAATGTTTATAGTGGAAATACAAAACTACCTTGATGTTTTAAAATAGCACAGTTTTGTTTCATTAAATAAAAAAATATGATGCGTATTATACAAGATGAAACAGCTCCTGTCTTATTTTTGTTCTTCCTGCTTTGATAAGTTCAGCTGGAATGAAGACAAATAAATATAAAAAAAAAAAAAAAAGTAGTGATGTGACAAGGAGGAACAACTGGAAAACAGTTGACACATGTTGACTCGTTTACCTATTTATGAAGTAAGATCAGTGAGGGTGGACGAAGTAAAATAGAATTAGAAAGCAGCATTGCTCAAGCTAAGAGTTCCTTTAATAAGTAGATAAAGAGGTTAAAATTTAAAAGCATCAGTCTTGAAATAAGAAATAGATTAATGAAGGCATATGTTTTGAGTGTGGCTTCTTGTTATGGTTGTGAAACCTGGACCCTGGGGACAGAGGAATATAAAGTTGGGGGAGGTGGGAGTTGCAGGCTTTTGAAATGTGGTCCTACAGACAAATGCTTAAAATAAAGTGGATTGATAGAATGACAAACGACGAGGTCCTCAGGAGAGTAGGAAATAGAAGCTTGTGGAAATCAATTGTTGAAAGAAGAGTTAATCTTGTTAGCCATCGAATAAGACATGATGGAATCCTGAACACTATATTTGAGGGTTTTATTGATGGAAAGAGACCATGAGGAAAACCACGACTGAAGTACATGAACCAGATAAGAGATGTGGATGTGAGACCTATGGAGAAAAAAATGAAGAGGAAAGCGGGAAGACGTGAGGAGTGGATATTTGCTGCTAGCTCGAGTACTTCCAACCAATATTTGGATTGATCACGATCTCCTTATTTTTATCTCTACGAAAGAAAATATTTGTAAAATTTGATCTTCTCTGTATGCTATATTTGTGCATCTTTGAAGTCCAATGTCTTTTATAACTTTTGAGACACAGTGATCAGTCAGTCAACGTAACGTGTTTAACTTTTATATTTATAGCACTTTATGGACTAAGAACTCTAGATAGTATAAGGACCCTAATGAGGCTTAACACTAAAAGGTACATTCCGTAACAAGTATGGAACTTATTCTTAAGAGCCTGTAGAGGCTGTAAGCCATGTTGGGTTTAATCCCATAAAAATAAATGTTATTTCTGTATCCGTACATTTTGGTTATTTGTTTACTAACATTTGAGTATGAGGTGTCATTTTATACTTTGTCATATTGCGCATTGGGTTTGCTTTTGATATTTGAATACATACGCCAGGGTTTGAAAAATAGTTGAAAGTAAAAACCTCAAAGCCACTTCAATGCGCAATTCAATCATTGATCAAATGCGATTTGTTTGGAAAATCCGTTTAAAAATAACTGTTCAGTTTCGATACGCGTAATCCTATGTCTGGTTCGAAAATAACTTTGTTCTTATGGGATTAAAATCTACATTCTTATGGGATTAAAGCCTCCGACAGCCTCTGTAGACTCTTAAACAGTTTCCTTTTATTAAATGTTGTTCGCTCCTTTTAAATATTAAAGCAAATAAATATGTTCAGTTTTACTTAGTTTCAGTCAAAACACAACTAACTCTACTTAAAATGTTCTGCAGCCAGATGTTTGTTTTATGACTGAAGATTTTAAATTGTTTAGCATTATTGTTAAACAAATTAAAACCAATTATTGTTAATTCACAGCATTATTGTAAAACAAATTAAAACCTTCATTATTTGATAATGTAAGTTCAATATTGTATTTGGAACAATACTATTATTTTATATTTAAAATCAAGTGACTTTTAATAATTTAACTAGGCTAATTATTGACTAAATCAAATACAACGCTTACTTTGATATATATTTACAACACTCTTTGTAAATCTCTTGGGAAGAGGATGTAAATATACAAAGTACCATGATATATTCAAAAGCCCTCTTTGTACCTAAAGAAACTGTTATATATCCGTCAGAATCGTATTTTGAAGCTCAGTCCCATTTGCTGTTTGGGTTTACTTTACTTTCTTATATCCAAAATAATGTCATATGTGCTTCTTTGTTAAAACCAACACAATTAAATTAATAGATATTTTATTAAATATATTTGAATAGTAATAAACTACATCGTTGTCATTTAATAATGATAAAAAAGGGATAAAACGACTTTGACTTTATTTAACAACGAACCTTCGTAAATTATAATCTTGTCTATATTAACTTATTTAAAAGTATGAATTTTTGTTGTTTTATGGTAACAAAAATGCTTTTTTAACTTACTTCGTTGTTTTCTTTAAAAACAACTATAAAGCAATAATATTTAAATAATTACGGGTACAGCTAAACCACTTAGTAAGTGGTGCTAGTAGTAATGTACATGGTCCTGGATTCTTTATTTTAATTATTTTATTTTTATATATCACAAGGCATGACGATTTACCAATATTACAGCGATTAATAACAGAAATAAGTTAAAAACCTATTGTATTTGTGTTATAAATATAATACTGTAATAAATCGACAAAAATCAGTATAAAGCTTCTTATTTTATTCTATTTCATATCGGAAAATACAAAACTCATGAGGATTTGTAGGCCTATAAATATACAAAACCCACCAGCTCATAAGAAGTGCGTAAAGCTTATGTTATGATATCTTTCATATAATATGTTATTTTCGTTTATACTTACTTTTTCAGTTGGGATTTTCCTCATTGCTTATAAGAATTTATTGTCTATGGTCTAATGGCAAAATTTATTTTTTCTTTGAATACTTTACAATTTAATATTACAAAATAGTGCGTGTGCGCGCGCATGTGTGTGCGTGCGCGTGCCTGTGAGTGCGTGTGAGTGCGTGCGCGTGAGCGTGCACGTGTGTGTGAAATGGAGCTGAGTAACAGGCTTGTCAATTAATTGAAAATTAGACCCCTTTTTACTAATCATTTTTATTTTTGAAATTTGTTAATGATGGAGTATCAGATGAGGGAGACAAAGGTAGTTAGACTTTTGCCATCATTAAGTGAAAATTACCAATCACGAAGTTTTGATTTGGTAAAACCCAGACCTTTTTCAAGTGCTAAAAATTAAATTACATCTACACAAACATGTTATAAAACTACGTTCTTAAACTAATAATCTTATCTACTTTAATACTTATCTAAATTTTTACCTAGATCCTAGAATGGGGTACAACAAAATCAACTTATACTAAATATAAAATGTTAACAGGGTTAAATTAATATAACCAATTAGGCGCTTTCAAGGTCACGATATCAACGAAAAAATGTTAAAACACAATTAAAATTAATATTCAAATCAGACTGAAATAAGATTACATTAACTAATCATGAATATATGGTACTTGAAAAATACTATTAATTTAAAATAACATTCAACATGCACAAAAATGATATATATGATTCGGAATGACTGAGACTACTATTACAATTACATTTTAACCTAAAAAGACAAAAATTATTAGGAATAAAACAATACAATAATCAAATATTACAAAAATGATGAAGTCTTACGACCCGCAGTGACGATGGCGTCTAGACGTCCCAGGCACGAAGTGAGGATGATACAATCCAAATGCAGTGTCTACGAAGTCCCTCACTTCGTGCCTGGGACGTCTAGACGCCATCGTCACTGCGGGTCGTAAGACTTCATCATTTTTGTAATATTTGATTATTGTATGTTTTATTCCTAATAATTGTTGTCTTTTTAGGTTAAAATGTAATTGTAATAGTAGTCTCAGTCCTTCCGAGTCATATATATATCGTTTTTGTGCATGTTGAATGTTATTTTAAATTAATAGTGTTTTTCAGGTACCATATATTTATGATTAATTAATGTAATCTTATTTCAGTCTGATTTGAATATTAATTTTAATTGTGTTTTAACATTTTTTCGTTGATATCGTGACCTTGACAGCACTTAATTGGTTATATTAATTTAAACCTGTTAACATTTTATATTTAGTATAAGTTGATTTTGTTGTACCTCATTCTAGGATCTAGGTAAAAATGTAGATAATTATTAAAGTAGATAAGTTTATTAGTTTAAGAACGTAGTTTTATAACATATTTGTGTAGATGTAATTTAATTTTTAGCACTTGAAAAAGGTTTGGATTTTACCAAATCGAAACTTCGTGATTGATAATTTTCACGTAATGATGGCAAATGTCCAACTACCTTTGTCTCCTTAATCATTTTGAATTAAAATGTGGTTTGTATAAAGTTGTACGTCCCTTATTTGCCCTGGCTATTGGATGTTAATAGATTCCTCTTTATAAGAAACTGACAATTTCTTAATTTACAGCTACACTTGACACACTTATTCCTCACTCATTTTTGTCCATATCTCTTCGATCAACGTCTAATTGATTAATACTAAACAGTCATGAATAATTTGTTGATGCGTTTTATATTTATAAAAAACCCTTTTTGACAGCTAATTTACTTATTTTTTTATTAAATTTATAATTGTATTTGAAATTAACATATTATAACAGTCATAATTGTTTGAAGTACTGTGAATATAGTAATAACAAAAAGATTATTAATTATTGAATATTAATTATCAAGACACCGATCGTCAAGATATGGATGGACAAATGAGTGTGATCAGTGTAGGCATGGTTACTACGTAAGTACGACTGTTCCGCAGAAAGAGCTATTTATTAATAGACCAATAGCTAGGACAATTAATTATATTATGTCGGATATTTAATAAATTATTTACTATAACATTGTTTTCATGTGGTATTGCAAAATTTAATCAGCTTATGCTGATTAGTTAAAATGTATCAATATGAATTTACATCTCATATTTCAATTAAAAATAATGTACAGGCCTTTGATGATTTATTACACATTCTTTATAAATTGAATATACAAATGCAAACCAACTACTTAATTATAAACCTAATTGAAATCTAGTAATTCGATAGAAATTGTTTGTTAGAGTAGAATATCTCTGGGATTAATTTGCTGTAAAATATATATTGCTGTATAATTCCACCAGCAGTTATGAAGTGATCATTGTAAAATCATAAACAATTTGTGGCTTTAATATTTTTATTAATATATTTCATAAGTTCAATTCACGTGGGCAATACATTTACCAATCAGTTAATTAATTTAATTAAATCTAGTTGGAAATAATAAAAAACTGGAAATAATTCTTAGAAAAGTACCAATTTAAAATAAAACAATCCTAAAAATGATTAACGAGTAATTGTAGACCGTTTGAAAATGTTATCCATTTAATTTTCCTAATTAATTGGTAAATAGAATCTTTGTGACCAAAATTATTTTACAAATAAATTATTAATGATCCGTTTCTAATGTGAGTCTTTCTAAACCATTAGTTCTAAAATCGATCACCGGAAGTCATTAGTAAGAATTACTTCCGGTAGGCCTCCCTTGTCTGGTCTTGATATATCGCCCACCTAGGTTCAGTAAAACAATGAAATTAGGTATTATAGATATAATTATAGTGGTTATAAATTATAACTATTATTATAGTATAATTTATTTTAAATTTAAACACGTAACATTAAATGTAATTAATACATGGTAAAGACAGGTATTATTGGCACACATTAGTTATTGGCACCCTTTTTTTTAAAAAATTATTGCTGTGAATAAACAAATCCTTCTAAAATCCCCAAAACTTGACTGATTATTCATTAGTCTATGTTTTATCACTTGCAGTCTGTTTCAGTGCAGTAAAAACGTCTGTTCAGGGCGTTATAAAGTTATAAGAAACACGTGTAATACTAGAAGAAATTTAGCTTCACTTCTTAGCAAAATCATAAGTGAATTCAACTATTTTACTTCAGTATACTCACCCTCTGTAAATACTTTTGTATTGGGAATGTTATGTATGCATTCACTAAGTACTGTTGTTCAGATAACCTTAAAGATTTTCTGTCTTTACCAGCAAATTATGAGTCACAGGAGGGTGCCAAGAACTGATTCTGAATTGTTGTTTATTTTAAGTTATTGGCATCTTCTGGCAATGCCAATAACTCGTATTATCGGCATGCCAATAACTAAATCATTTGATGTAATTTTAGTTGGTACCGCCAATTACTGGTATTATTGGCATACCAAGTAGAGCGAAGGCACACACTAATTATTGGCATCTTTATTTAAGCTTTAAATTTAGTAAGCCTTTCATATACATAGGCAGATAGCCTATGTATTATTAGTGATATGTAACAGCTCAAATATGCAAAAATATGGGTACCAATAACTAGTTTATGTGTCAATAACTACTGATTTAAGCTATTTTTACTTCAAATCAATAAAAAAATTACATGATATCAGATGTTGATTTTTGTTGTTCCCCCATTACATAACACTAATACACTTTACAAAGAAAACACGTTTAGATAACATTACATTTTTCTGTCAAGTGTAGACGAAATTGAATGGCGTTGCGTCCCTTAAAGTGCTAATAACTGGTGATTTACCTTATTGTTATTTTGTCATTCGTCTTTGAAAAATAATATTTTGACAGAGTTTAAAATTGTTGAAAAGAAAACGCAAAAGGATACTAACCATGTCGTAGTAAATTTATTTGTTGTTGTTTTTAGGTTCAATGAAAGATTACTTGAGCTTTTTGGAAAAATTCTTACCTCTCAAAATAATTTAGTCAGTTTTGTTAGTTTTATATGGTCTCTAAAGATCTAAAGATGTACCTCCATGTCCATTATTTATTTAATAGTGATTTGGTAGATTATATAGTGGTGTTATTTCAATGACATCAAATACAAATCTTTATCACCATTTCGTTATTTGAACTATTTCGTATGAAAGAGCAATAAAAATGTATTCTAGGCGATACTCGCTGCGCTCGTACGACTCGCCCTTTTGCCTCGGCATGTAACTTTTGACTTCATATATTAGTAATCATACTGGATTAAGTAAAATAATATTGTTTAAATTTATTTACAGTAGCTCACTCACTGCACTTGATTTCCACTCTATTTATAGTATAATAATTATAATCAACCAATGTTATTACTAAGCATATTGCAAATACTTTCATTTTATTTAACGGCTGGTGATAACATACACACATACAACATTGATTCACTCCTTTATAGTTAACTTGATATTTTACTGTGCTGCTCTCTCTATGTTTAACATAACGAGTTATTTGGACCATTTAACATTTGTTTGTGCCACCAACTGGTCAATTAAAATTAATCTCCATAAGAATAACATTGCAAATTTGACGCCGTATAAGACAAAAACCTGAGGGAACTAAAAAAAATCTAGCTCCATTACGACCTAGAAATAAAAATTATCCTTTGAATTAAAGAAAATGTCATCAGAATTGGTCAAGTAAAGTTCAGAAAGTGAGTGAACTAAATGACCCGATTGTTATAATATATATGATGCTGTGTTATATTAATCATTCGATTACCTCTTTAAAGTACGTTGTTTATAAATATTCTCAAATTGAATGTTACATAACTGTGGGCCTATCACACTTTTATATTTTCTTTTCTTAGATTTTTTACTTTCTCCCATTTGTGTTAGCATAGAGAAAGTATTGTGATTGTCCAAAAAAATGTTTACAACTTGTCCTAAAAGTCCATTTAAGGTCCCCTGAACCCAAGAAGTGGGTTTTTGGAAAAAAATATTTTGATGTCTGTCCGTATGCGTTTCATATTTAAAAAAAACCTTTTTGACAGCTAATTTACTTATTTTTTTAATTCTAAATGCTTGGTCTGTATGTATGTGCAGTTCACTGGAGAAAACGGATGGAAACATTTTTATGAAATTCGGTATGGAGGTGTATTTAGCAAATATCTCCAGACTATTTTTTCACTTTTTAAAAGTTTTATTTTTATGGGAAAAAACATACAAAAATGGCTCTTAGGATTTTGAACATATTTTAAGAAAATATGTAAATTACAATAATTTAAAATATTTTAGTAAAAGCTGCATGTCTCTAACTAGACTAGTCTTTAAGTTATGGCAAAAAACATATTTGGGAATCAAACTGGTAATTTTTATCTAAGTTTTGATTTTTTAGAGTTTAATATAGGGGAAAGTTTGTGCCAATTCTTTGAAAACATTTATTATTAATAACCAGTGGATAAATCTCTTAAATTATTGAAAGACTGAAACTCACTGCAGGCATTTCTTAGAGTTCGCAGATATTTGCTGACAGGGCATGTAATATAGGCCTACCCTCGAGAGAGTGATTTACAATACTTTAAGACGTATTATATTTGACTGAAGCTCTTTTATGAAATTTTGAATTGCTGAATCTATAGCACTCTTTTACTTTCAAACTGTCACAATATTTTAAATTACTACTTGTATTTTATTTTGTTAGTTGTAACATGTAAACATTTGGTTTTGTAATTAAAGGAAATAGAAAGAAACAAATTATTAATTGTAAAAAGTTTTAAGATAAAGTCTATGATTCAAATTGTTTGTAACTTAGCTCTTTGTTCGACAACAATGAAGTGTTCAATATATTAAAAAACACGTTTATAGTTTTGTCTACATATGTTCATTAGGTTTTTTTTTTTTTTTTTTTTTTTTGTAGTTTAAGGTACTTTTACATTTAAGGGTTTTGTAAAATAATGTTACGTGGTAGATTTTTCAAACGTGTTAAATCGACAGAAAAACACCAAAACAGTTCTTGACGAGGAAGAAAGGGAAGGAAATTAAATGAAATAATTTTCATTTTTAGGGGCAACGTTAGGAATACAAAGTCCTCTGTTCCCATATGGAGAGAGGAAGAAGACCAAAAGGAAGACCGACAAGAAGCTGGAAGGATCAAGTGTGGAAGGATTTGGAGAGTAAAGAAATTTAGAAAGGATAAAGAGGATAAATTCACGAGGATAAAGAGGAAATCTGGATGGTCAGACAAAAATGGGAGAGGCTGTGTAGAATGATGACCCATGAAAACGGAAACGTCATCGAGTGATGATGGTGATTATAATGAAGATGAACCAATACAAAAGACTTATGCTGGCGATGTTTGGAGTATGAGCTACTTCAGACACTCAGTACAAATTCTTCTACAGGGTGGTCACTCCTTTTGAGAAATATTCAACTTGTTGATAAATATTTTTGTTATGTTTAGTTATTTACTGTCTCCTTCGTTTACAGAGTGTCAAAAGTTTTTTTTAACTCACCTTCAGTGTGCAATAAAAATACAATAAAAATTTAGATTCATGTACAGTTCAATTCATAAAATGGTGTAATTTCAACTCACAAGAGTGTTTTTAGTGAAAATATCAGAACATTTTTTCTATTTAAGGCTAAAATAGGTACAGAACTAAAATATCAACAATTTTAGTGACTTTCTTATCATTGATAAGGCCGTTAGGATACTACGAGTATTATCAAACTTCCTATCATCATTTTGTGTTTCTCAAGACAAACTCCCCTTAGTTTACAACCAGATTGTAAATCCATCTTACGTTAGTATAACCATTACTATCCTGACGTCTCAAGGACCCCCTTTTTTGTACTACCGTTATATCTTAATTCGGATTTTAGGATTCGGTGCACCAAAAATAATACAAATCCACATATTATATTTCATATACTGTGTATGAATCAAAGAAAGAAATATTTTTGTGGAAAAGTCAAAATGAAACTAAAAATAGGAAGAATCCCATCGATATATCGAGTAGTATATATCGATGGTTCAACCTTGGTATTTCCAAATACAGCACGTTTAACTCTAAATAAAGAGAAAGTTTCAGTTTATACTGTCTCTTTAGTGTCTACCAAAGTCGTGTGAGTTAAAATAACTCTAAATGGTTACCGATGAAGTACATTTTACCTTTAACCAACGGGTGCATAAATATATGATTAAGGATTTTAAAAATATATTTTTATGATGGAGGATTTGCATTTGATATTTCAATTGTATAATTTAACTAGTGGACACCCCTGCACGTTTAAGATGCCAACCCTGACGCTCGCAGCGCTTGATACACCTCAGCCTTCGGCCTCGGTATTATGACTTTTGACTACAAACAATAGTAGATTACCTATATAATGTAAAAACACTCACACTACTTGCAATAGTACCTATTTATTAGTATTAATACCCAATTGTGTTACTTAGTCTATTTCAAACGTAATTTTATTTGTTTTTGTTTGACAGCTGAAGATTAAACTCATAGTAAAATATTAAAAATTAATCAATATTTTACTGTCAAACATCCAAAGTAATAAACATGTTTGTTTATTTACAAAACATCTGTTATTAATTTACAAAAATTAATCCAATGTATCCTTATGGAACATCCTTTTAGGGGCGGTTTCTAGCCCTTAGGAGTATTTCATAAAGATAAAAATACTTTAGCTGACATATTTAAGACATAAACAAACAGTGTACAAAATAAATTTGTGATTTTAGTGTTTGGATTTGAAAAACATAAAAAATTAGCAAATAAGAGCTATATATGATTGAAAACAAAATATAAGTGACTTTGGGTATCAAACATGTGTTTTTGTTTATTTTAATTTTACTTTTAACGATTTAAAATCTCGTGCCTTTCATTCTTTGCAAAATTCATTCTTGCATTTGTTTATGGGAATTTGTTTGGATTATTTCTTGACGCTTTTTAATTTATTACGTTGTTTTTATTTGGCTTCCAACGCATTAATAAAGGTTTCAATGAAATTTGTTTGTATTTATGTATCAACTTTGGAATTTCTCAACTTAAACCGCTGAAGTGAAGTTAATGAAGCTGAAATAAAGGTCACTCGTTTTTGATCAGAGAAAACAACTCGGATGGCTTTATGGAACCTATACAGGATTTGTAATAACAAAAATGACAAATCTACTTACATTTTATATTAGTTAGAATAGTATTCAATAAACTATTGTATGGGAGATCCCTATAATCAGCTGATTTTAAGGTTTAAGTTTTGAAGAACAAACATATTCCACAATGAAAAAGTCACTTAATAACATATTTCGTAGAATATAACTGACAAGAATACAAATTTGTACGGTAGTACGTTACCAAAGGTTTTCTACAAAGTTTGTGATTATTTATGAAAGTTATTTAATACATTTTAAGCTAGTAAAATACCTTTAGTAATTTTATATACCGATATATTAAATCCTAGTATGTATAAAATCATCTTTTGAAAACAATTAAAGTAGTGAGGTTTTGTCGGTTTAAGAAGTACCGTTATCTAATTAACATTCAAGGCACGTGCCAAAACCTCACTAGCACGCATACCGCACACATCCACCCACCATATATGGCAATACATCAACATTAGTCTGCATACCAGACAAGGTCGGTCCGGTCCGACGACATTGACATCGTTCAAAGGTCTCTGACTCCACAGCCAGCCTAAGGCGGCCATTGACTTCTTCGTCTAAAGGTCATCATTGGTCACGACCTAAAGTCATTGACCTTTGACCTTTGACCCTTGGCCCCCCGCCCTCTGGCCTCCGACCTTTAACCTCTGACCTTTGACCCCCACCCTAAGGGTCCGCCTAGTTGTTATTCCGTTCACGTGTCGACCCCCGACCTGTGTCCAAGTCGAGTGTGAGTGTGTAGCGTTCTCATTAGTAGTCAAAGCGTTCGCGCGCCTCATCACGTTCGCGCGTGCCTCATTACGTTTGCGCGCCGCTTTCAAAGCCGCGCGCGTGCTGCTTTCAAGCTTATTAGTAGTCAAGCAATATAAGTCAGTGAAGCTTCGTCCGGCTTATTTGAATCAATATTTTAGCACAGCGCCATAACGTTTCCGTCCTCTAACATTGATGACGTGCTTCTATAAAAGGCTCTGGAAGGCTAGATTCAATGTTGCATTTTAACTAGTTTTATTTGTCATTGTGCACGATTATATGTATGATTAATAAGCAATTATTGATTTATTATTACATATCGTGTATTTGAATCTGTTACTATATTTTTCCTTTTGTCACATAAATAATATATAATTAATAAAATAAGATAATGATTATACATGTTGAAGGAAATATATCGGCAGGAAAATCAACTTTTGGAAATATATTGTGCGATTATTTAAATCATAATGGTTATAATAGTATTTTCATCAATGAACCTCTTGATGTTTGGTTAAATTTAAGTGGTAAAAATGTATTAAAATTGTTTTATGAAGATACAAAAAGATGGGGTTTTATGTTTCAAGTCTTAGCGTTATTGTCCATGATGGAAAATGAGTCTAAAGCTGAGGAATATTCAAAATTAGGTAAAATTGTGATAGTTGAAAGATCTGTTACAGATAGTCTTGAGATATTTTCAAAACTTATGTTAGAAAAAAATCTATTACAAAATTTTGAGTTTAATATTTTAAAAAAGTTGTATGATATATTACCAAATGTCATTAGAAAAAATAAATTCATTATTTATTTAAAAACTGAACCAGAGGTTTGTTTTCAAAGACTATGTTCAACGTAATCGGACTGAAGAAATAGGCTATGTAGATTTGGATTATTTAAAAGCATTACATAATATTCATGAAATGATATTTACACCTAATAATAGTATATTTAATAAAGTGATAGTAGTGGATCAACAGTCATTTAATAATATTAAAGAAGTTAATATATTGTTTCCATTAAATTCGAACTTGTTAAGTGAAATAAAACAGTATCAATGTGGTATGTAACCAATTATAATATATTATTTCAAATTCATTATTTATTTAAAAACTGAACCAGAGGTTTGTTTTCAAAGACTATGTTCACGTAATCGGACTGAAGAAATAGGCTATGTAGATTTGGATTATTTAAAAGAATTACATAATATTCATGAAATGATATTTTCACCTACTAATAGTATATTTAATAAAGTGATAGTAGTGGATCAACAGCCAATTAATAATATTAATTAAAGAAGTTAATATATTGTTTCCATTAAATTCAAACTTGTTAAGTGAAATAAAACAGTATCAATGTGGTATGTAACCAATTATAATATATTATTTTAACATGTGTTGGTTAAAAATATTTGTTTAAAATTTATAAATGTGTGTTATGTACAAAAAAAATAAAATATTGCCACATTGTTAGTTTGTTCTTTATTATTAACGAGGCCCAATGAAAAGGTTGAGCGCTACGTGTATCATTCAGCGCGCTACCTTACATACTAATTGACCCCTATATATACTCCCGTGCAAGAGTGGGACTTCAGAGTTCCTGCACCAGTTTCTTCTTCGCTGTTCAGCAGAGCTCCACACCTTCCTCGCCCTTAGACCATCGTAGTCGTCGTAGTCACCGTAGTACGCCACCTCTTTTCTTCAAACACTCTTCTGGTTGAGATCTTTTCACCTTCACCAGTTTCTTCCTCGTTGCTGAGTCTACACATCTTTTTCAACATAGTCATCACTCTTTGAAAAAAACCCCAGATCTTCACACTTTTGTCTTCTCATCTAGATCCTCGCTAGATCTTCAGACCTGTTTGCTGCTGCTGTCGTCGTAGTACGTCCACAAAGACTTTGACATAAGGTAATTATTGTTCTGTTTTACATAGTGAAGATTACTATTTTAAAGAAAGGAAAGAACAACATATATTCGTCTAACTCTTTGAAAATAAAATAAAACTTAATAATTTTCACTATTTTTGAAAATAGAATAAATATATATTTTCAATTTATTCATTTAATTGAAACTTTATTCTATATACAAGTAATTATAAAATAAATTATTATACAAATTTTAATCATTTTATTATTTTCAATTTATTCATTTAATTGAAAATTTATTCTATACAAATTGGATATTGAAATAATTTTACTTGGTGGTCTTTTAATTTCAATTTAATCAATTTATTCATTTAATTGAAACTTTATTCTATATACACGATTAATTATAAAATAAATTATTATACAAATTAGATATTGAAATAATTTTATTTGGTGGTCTTTTAATTTCAATTTAATCAATTTATTCATTTAATTGAAACTTTATTCTATATACAAGTAATTATAAAATAAATTAGATATTGAAATGATTTTATTTGTTGGTCTTTTAATCATTTTATTATTTTTAAAATTTATTCATTTAATTGAAACATACACGATTGATTATAAAATAAATTATTATACAAATTGGATATTGAAATAATTTTACTTCTCAATTTATTCATTTAACTGGAACCTTATTCTCGTATATACAAGTAATTATATTAATTTAATGAATTTTTTTCAGCTTCTTGATTTTTTCTAAGAAAATAATGGCCGATGAACAGCAGCAGCAGATCGTCATTGATCTGAGCGAAGAATCACAAAACCTGCCGTCCTGCTCAAGATCTTCCCCGTCCTGTTCTCAACAACAGACTAAGGGTACCTTTTTCACAATTATACAAATAATAGAAAGCCTGTTTTTGTTAGGCGTTGATTCTCTAACCAAATGGGAAAGGCTGGTTGTCCATCTTAAAGGAAACTATGAAATTTTAACAAATCCAATCTCTAGACAGTTAACAATTTGCATGCAGCAGCTTTTCAAAATTTTCAAAAATAAAGTTACTTCTAATTCTGATATTTCTAATGAGGACAGCCTGAATGCACAATCCGATTTGGTCAGGGACTACGAAGAACTGCTAGCTATTTTCCAGCCTGTCCTAAATAAACCAATAGTTGGATTGACGAAGTTTCCATTAGCGACAGTGCAACAGTTGTTGAAAATAGCTAGGGATGTTCTGAACCAAACTAACAAAAGAAAACATTCATCAACGTCTAACAAAACCCCAAATTTTCCAAATTTCACTAGCGATTCCGATTCTAGCAGTGACGATGACGGTGATGACAACTTTGCTAAATTATTCAAAAAATCTAAAAAAAATGAACCACTTGTAATAAGCCAACAATTTTCTTTCCAATCAGGTAACGTAAGAAAAAAGATCTCAACTCCCGGTGAAACAGGTACCCACTTGATCAAAATCGAAATTTCCGACGTCAATGACTTGAAAAAATGCCAGTCGGAGAAATTCTACTGGCAGAAAGTCTCAAAAAAAGAATACTTTTTATTAAATAAAAATAAGGAAGACGAATCGGAAATTTTGACGTTGATCAATAATATTCTTACAGAAGTTGGGAACAGGGTTTTAAAAATTAAAAACGTGAAAAAAGAAACAATTAAATTTGATAAGAAAAAAGAATAGACCAACAACAACATCCTAACTAATTTTTTATCTTTCATTTATATTTACTAACATTTTATTTTCATTAATATATTTAGGGTTAGAACATTTAATTAGTTAAGATTTTTTTTTACTAACATTTATATATTAATAGTATATAGTTTTATATTTACTAACATTTTATTTAAATTTATATATTACTAATATTAACTGAGGTAGCGGTTTGAACAATTATGTAGTTAAGATGTTTTTCCTTACAATTATATATTAATAATATTTAGTTTTATATTTACTAATATTTTATTTACATTTAAATATTAATAATATTTAGGTTATTTACTAATAATTTTTTTTAATTTATTTACAGTTTATGAAGAATATTTGGGCTATGTTAAATTGTCTGACAATGCAATAGTACCTCAACGTGCAACACAACATTCAATTGGCTTTGATTTATGTTCACCGCTTGATGTATTAATTCCAAAACGCGACAGACGACTTATATTTACTGACCTAGCAATAAAACTTCCTAAAAATTGTTATGGCAGGATAGCACCTAGAAGTGGGTTAGCATTGAAATTTGGAATTGACGTTGGTGCAGGTGTTATTGATCCTGATTATACCGGTAATGTTGGCGTTATATTGTTTAATCATTCAAATCAAGATTTTTTAATACGGAAAGGTGACAAGATTGCTCAGCTTATTTGCGAGCAAGCAAAATGTCCTCAGTTGTATATGATAACCAATAGTGTAGACACCGTGACAGAACGTGGTTCTAACGGATTTGGATCGTCTGGTATCTAAAAAAAGTTTTTATTTTTTTTTTTCAGATGGAAAATAATAAATTTCTTCCTTTTAAAAAAAGAAAACTACAAAACGTTGTTGATGTTGAACCAATGGAAATTGACGTACCGGGTCCTTCTACAACGTCTATTACTCCTCAGGAAGAAGAATTTGTAAATTTAAAAAGAAAAACTGCTAGGCTAAGATATGATCGCAATTTTCAAAATGACAGTTTTATAGAATTGGAAAATGCATTTAAAGGAAATCTAAAGACTTATTTTTGGAAAAATAATCAGAAACACTTTAAAGATATTTGTTTAATTTTAATAAATAATAAAAATTCTATTAATGATATAATAACGCAAATGTTAAAAGATTATGGTGCTGTTAAATTTAATATTGTTTTAGAATGTACTTACGTAAAACCTAGTAGTAACGAGAAACAAAGTCGTGCATTCAAAACAATAAACGTGTCTATATTTCATGGTTCAGACATAAATGTGATTTTACATGATATGATAAAAAAAATATGTCACGAAGAGAGTGAATATCAAGGTAAAGGAAGTGGGTGGAGCTTACTGTTTGTTGACGGCATATTGTTACGGTTTAGTCGCTATCAACCGTTGTCAGGTTCAAGCTATTTACAATTAAACAATGAAATTAAAAAAAAACATGCAGTAATTAATCCAGAAAATTTTAATGATAACAAATGTTTTCAGTGGGCTATATTAGCTCGTTATGTAAATGGGAACAATAAACAATGCATTGATGATAGGTATAGAAATTTGTGTGATAAGTTTAATTTCAACATGCTTAAATTTCCAGTTGAATTAAAAGATATAAAAAAGTTTGAAAAAGTTAATAGTGGTGTAAGCGTTAATGTCTATGGTATAAGTGAAAAAAACGAGGTGTATCCATTGAGGGTGTGTACACACGAGAGTGCAAATCATTTTGATCTTTTGTTAATTTCCAATAGTACAACCAATCATTATTGTTATATCAGTAATTTTTCCAGATTAGTTAGAAGTCAGGTGACTAAACATGAAAAGTCTATGGTATTTTGTAAACGCTGTTTTGCTCATTATCAACAGCCGAACTGTCATAAAAAGTTGAAAACCCATAAACTCTATTGTTGTATTAATAAACCTGCTGCAGTAAAAATGCCGGAATCGGATGAAAACGATGATCCACCAATTTTAAAATTTAAGAATGTACATTTTAAGTATAAAGTACCTGTAGTTGCGTATGCAGATTTCGAGTGTTTGCAAAAAAATGTAAACGAAAAACAGAGTAAATTCACAACAATTAATAATATACACGAACCGATGAGTGTTTGTGTATATCTAGTGATCGATAGTGATTTAAGTGATTGTATAGCGGAACATTTACCAAAAGACCTGTATATATATCGTGGTGAAAATGCTGCTGCCAAGTTTATGGATTATTTAATTTCTATAGCTAATTTGATTGGCGACTTAATTAGTGAAAATAATGTACCAATGTTACCGTTAACTGTAGAAGAACAAAATAGGGTAAATACAGCGACTAATTGTGAACTGTGTAATTTAGTGTTCAGTATGATTGATAGACCAGTAAGAGATCATTGTCATTTTACAGGAAAATTTAGAAATATTTTATGTAGAGATTGTAATTTGAAACGAATTAATCAAAGGTATTTACCAGTCATACTACACGGATCGTCGAATTATGATACTCATATTATTGTTCGTCAGTTGGACTGTGATGAGGAAAAAATTGATGTAATTCCAAATACCTCAGAAAAGTATGTTTCATTTGCTAAAAAAACTAAAAGTGGATTAAAACTGAGGTTTTTAGATAGTTTCAGATTTTTAGGTACTAGTTTGAGTAAACTTGTAAATATTCTACCTAAAGATAGATTTAAATATTCAAGTTTATTTTTTTCAAACGATGAAATCTCACTTGTGACAAGAAAAGGTGTCTATTGTTATGATTATACAGACAGTTGGGACAGACTTAATGAAACTGAATTACCACCGAAAGAGTGTTTTTATAATAAATTATTAGATGAAGATATTGACAATGCAGATTACGAACACGCAAAAAAAGTCTGGTCTCATTTCAATTGTACCAATCTTGGTGCTTATTCTGATTTGTATTTGTGTACAGACGTACTTTTGCTTGCAGATGTGTTTGAAAATTTCCGTAACATATGTTTAGAGAACTATGAACTCGACCCGGCTCATTATTTGACACTGCCAAGTCTGACGTTTGATGCAATGTTAAAATATACTAAAGTAGCTTTAGAACTGATAACAGACTATGATATGTACATGTTTATCGAGAGAGGCATTAGAGGCGGTGTTGTGTCTTGTGTTCAACGTTTTGCAACAGAAAATAATTTTTATTTAAAACAAATGTACGATAGGGAAAAACCAACATCATTTATAACATATATTGATGCCAATAATTTATACGGACTGGCAATGTGTAAGCCCATGCCTAAAGATAATTTTAAATGGTTAACAAAAAAAGAATTAGTAATTTTCGATGTAATGGCAGTATCAGATAATAGTTCGATCGGTTATATGATAGAATGTGATATAGAATATCCGACCTTTCTACACGACTCTCATAATGATTTCCCCTTTTTGCCTGAAAAGAAAATTACTCAACCCCACTTAAAACAAGAAAAACTAATAACAACTTTGGGTGGAAAGCAAAATTACGTCTGTCACTATATGATCTTAAAACAGGCTATTCAAAACGGATTGTTATTAAAGAAAATTCATCGCGTTTTAAAGTTTCATCAAAGCGATTGGCTAGCACCATATATAAATTTTAATAATGATAAAAGAAAACAATCAAAAAATGACTTTGAAAAGGATTTCTATAAGTTGTTAAATAATGCTATGTTTGGTAAGACCATTGAAAATGTTAGAAATCGTTTAAACCTAGAATTGGTAAACAAAGAAAAACGATTACGTAAATTGATTTCTAAACCTAATTTTCGTAATAGAATTATATACAATGCTAATCTTTGCGCTGTCGAACTGTCAAAGGAAACTATATTTTTCGATAAGCCTATATATATTGGATTCACTGTTTTAGAGCTTAGTAAATATCATATGTACCATATGCATTATAATGTTATGAAACCTTTTTATGAGAATAATATTAAATTATTATATATGGATACAGATTCATTTTTTTACCAAATATTTACAGAAGATTTGTATAATGATTTTTTAAATCCTAATTTAAAACCTTATCTCGATTTGTCAGACTATCCGATTGACCACAAGTGTTTTTCTATAGAGAATAAAAAAAGACTGGGAGCGTTTAAAGACGAAACGTGCGGAGTGTGTGTTGTAGAATTCATTGGTCTCAGAAGTAAATTATATGCGTATAGAACAATAAATGATGATTACTTAGAGAATGTAAAAAAAATGCATTTAAAAAAAGCAAAAGGAGTAACTAAACCCACCCTAAAAAATAATATAAATTATGAAGATTTTAAAATTTGTTTGTTTGAGCATAAGAAGATTAGAAAAGAAATGAGAATGTTTCGGTCTAGAAAACATATAATACAAACTATTACGGTTAACAAACTTGCATTGAGTTGTGACGATGATAAAAGACATATTTGTTCTAACGGAATAGATACACTAGCGTGGGATCATTATTCATTGAAAAATAATCAAAATTAAAAAAAAATCTGTTTTATGTTGAAGTACTAATCATTGTGTATATATTAGACAGTGTGATACAAGCAAACTTTTTTCTTTTTCAGCTATCGCAGATACGCTACACCGATTTTCAAATTGGTACAGTAAAATTGTTGAATACCATAAATTTTCAAATGAAATTAATCCGGCAAGTCTGAGACGCCAACAATGTATAAACGAGTGTTATCCAAAAAATACTCTTTTAACAATGTGCATAAATGTAATAATTAATGAATTTATTTTAAAATCAATCAAATTAAATGAATTTGTTCCATTTCATTTGGTAAATGTGATTAAATTTAAACATTCGATTCAATCAATGACTCTTCATTTTATAATTTGTAAAAACAAAAATGGTAAACAAGTGTGTATGTGGTGTGCAAGATTTTGTTTTAAATACAGTAAAGTAGTTAATTTATGCGTTACAAAAGATAACATTCAAAAATATTTCAACATCCTAAAAGAATATGCATGTTCAGAGTGTGACGAACTTATGTTAAACAAGCGTCCGATAAATGATGGATGTATAGACGTCACATGTATTAATCACTAATACATGTGAAAAAGTTTTCTTGTATCATGCGGTCTCATTATTTATAAATTTGATGTATTATTTCTAAGCACTTTGTACTTAATTATTATTATTAACTGTTAGATTTTAAGAAAAACATTTACTGTATAATTATTTCTTACACTGTTTTTTTACTGTTTTACTAATATTTGTAAATAAAAAGTTTATCTTTTTTCTACTATTTGTATTGTATTTATTGTATTTTTCCCCCACTTTGTTGTTTATATATTAGGAGAAATAATAAGTCAATAAAAAAAAAAAATTTTTTTATTCTACAAGAAGTGATAAAATTACATAATTTTTTTAACAATTCCAGATAATGGATTGTACTGCACTAACGCATCATTTATGATTAGACAATAAGCAGAAGTGTTGGCTGGAAAGTCGGCTGTAGTCTGCAGTTCAATACGAATGTCCAAAGAGCCTGTTTTCAATGTGTCCACTTGTTTAGAGCAATCAATCACAAACATTGGCATCTTATTTAAAAATAAGTTTTTAGTTAAACAAGGCTGATCATCAGCACCAGCATAGTAAGAAGATTGAAATCTTGAATATTGTTCGTATAATAGAGATTTATTACCATTTATATTGTCATAAGGATAATATTTGCTATTCAAATACAATTTAACATTTTCCAAATTACAAAAATCAAAATGAGATGGGTTTTTGCCTGTCGAATCTTTACGATCAGTTTGAAATCCAATTACAACATATCTTGGTTTTTCCAACATTGATGAAGTTTTTACAGTCCATGTTTGAAACTTTGAGTTTGGAAGTGATGGATACTCATGTAATTGCCACCGTCTGAACGGTATGGTAATAGTTTGATCGGTATCTGTCATTTTCAAAAGTGTTAATTTAATTTCATCCTCTACTTTTACATAAGGCATTTTCCAAATTAATTTACTAATTTCAATTGTACAATCGTGTAAAGCAGGCGACACTTGTATAATTGCATTTCTATCAGTTGATGAACGTAACAATACAAGTTCTTGTTTAACATTCAATAAAATGTGTTTATAATCTTCAGCAAATCCCAATAATAATTTTAATGGGACACACACACAGAAATAACCTGAATCAGTTGTTAAGTCTTCTGTAGTTGTAAGGTTCCAGCCGGCGTTGTTCATCCAGTTTGCATCAACAGGACGAGAGGTTAGTACATTTTTCATAGTACTTGTAATGCCAACATTTTTTACACGATCAATTTCTGTTCCACACAACTCGTATCTTATTTCATCAAATAAAAAAGCTGGAAAGTTGTTTACAAATTTTGTAACATTATCTAACTTAGTGTCACTAGTTTTTAATATTTTCCCCTCAATTAAAAGAAAACTTTTTGATGGTAAAGTATAAACATCTTGTTGATGTACTGGAATTCGAATCTCATCGCTGTTTTTAAACGAGTTAGACGTGTACGGATTGTGTGAATGCCATTCTAAATCTGTAATAGATTCATCAAAATGCACTGCAGCACCTACATCTAAGATGCGGTTCATTGTTGTTTGTTACTATCGTTGTTGTTGTGGTTGTTGTTGTTGAATCCTGGCAGAGTGTTAAGAAATATGCGATTTCTTAATGTTAATGGTTTGAGTGTTCTTTTACGACTGACACTCGCCGTCGATGTGTTCACACTTTTTTCTGCTGTACTGACCAATTTAGGTACTAAAGTAGATTTTTTTATTACAACAATTATTTTCAAATACAATTCCCATTATTGTTTTCTTTTTCTGATATCCACACGTATATTTATAGATTCTCCGCGAAAATTAATCAAATCACCGTTTTGATCTTCCAATCTAATATGAATTTCACTCAGAGTCGATTGTCTATTTATTGGTAAATATTTAATAACACTAGGTTTTTCAATGATCTTAAAACCAGGACCGACCGAAGGATAAAATTCGTGAAGTATATGACCTTCAATTCCGTCTCTATATGATCCGTGTACTAGATTACAAGTAATTCGTATAGTATCCACTTTGTTAATGCGAACCTGGTTAGGTATTTATGCCATTTATTTGCTTCCAATGTCTCATTTTTATCAAAACCCAACAACGGTCCAATAGTATTTGGTTTTGTGAAATCAATTTCTTTTGAACAGAATAATTCACTTTTTAATGTATTAATGTTAGCGCTAAGCACAAACTTTGTTGTCGGATCTTTAATTTCCAATTCTTTAGTAATGAAATTATTTATATCGTCAATTTCAAACGCTCCAGTCGGCAAGCTAATTCTTATATCGCCTATATAAATATTATTATTGATATTTTCTTCTATATTAGGAATTGAATTGTACGTCATTAAATCGATAAAACCCATTTCCCATTCACTGTTCGAACTAAGATCATACGGTGGAAACAGCGTGCATTTTAAATGAGAACTGTTTCCTGTGATACAAATCATTATTAAATAGTAATACGTGTCGTAAGGAAGTCTAAACACAAATGACCACAATTTGTGGTGTTCTCTTTTTGTTTAGAAAAATAATTGTACTTTATTACCACACTATGTGTTCCACTGTTGAAATACTGTTGCAATTCTAATGGTGGACGCAGATTGCCAAAACTATCGAAATAATCTACATTATATCCTTTTTTTAAATAACATACCCAATGAGTTCCTGGTCCATGCAGAGTGTCTAAATTTACAATTCCTGATTCTATTTCATTAATTGTCGATGGCAGTGAATCACGCATAAATACACCTCTAAAAAAAGGAATCCTCAGTAATTTTGCATATTTTAAAATATCTAGGTTTGTTAAAGCTCTTTTAGGTATATCAGCAATCAATTTATTGTTATAAGCTAGAAATTTTTTTTTTTACTTCCTGATCCTCTGTATGGTTTCAAATATAGACCCCTACCACTTCTTTTCCTTGAATGCTTTGTCGTTTTTTTAGTTTTTTTCCTACACTGTCGTTTTTTTCTTTTGAAAACATTTTTATTTTTCTTCAATCGTTTTCTAGTACCCCACCAATTTTGGTTTTAGCTTTCATTATATTTGTTACGGCCCAAGCTGTCGCCTTTTCACCCAAACTAGAATCAGAAGCCTTAACTCTTTCCCAAGCCCGTTCGGCTAATATACGGTCCGCTATAGATCTACTTTTGTTATCAGCGCTATTCGAATATGCGATGTCGTGATCACGACACGCGGCGTCTAATTTATTTATTCCTTTATCCCCTCGACTTAATCTCTTTTTTAGGTTACTTCCGGGGCCACAAAATTGATATCCGGGAATATGCAGTTCCACAGGTAATAAATCTATAGATTTGTTCAATAACGTGCCAGCGGTATTGGCAAGAGAACTTAGTATGCCAGCTCCCTGACGTCGACTGACACGTGCACTCATTGAGATGCTAATGTTGTACTTCCACCGCCGTCGCCACCGCTGGTTATGTCAGCCACAGAACGATAGTTTGGTTTAGGTGGTTCTGTTTTGAATACTACAGAATTCAAATCAGCAATACGTGTTAATATTTCGTTTTTAAACCGTTGAAAATCATAATTATTCTTTTCAACAGTTTGATTTAAACTGATAACAATAGTTCTAGTTTCTTGAGAAAAATTACCTAACGCTTTATCGACTTTATCTAATTCTTCTCTAATTACAACATCGTTTTTATCATGACTCGGCTTTACACGTACAATACGTCTTTTTTGCTTTAAGCTTATATAATTTTTTGTAACATCTACAGCGTCAATAATTTCATACACCTCTTTTAAATGATCTTTTACTTTATTTTCCAAATTTAATAAAAACGTTTTTATATTATTATCCATCGAGGTTTTTAGTGCGTCGAGTTTATCTAATAAATCTTGATAGTTGACACCGTCTCTTGGATCAGTAGCACTGGCAACGTTGCATAGCTTTTTATTTTCTATATTATAGTTCCCATCTTTGGTAAACTGAAATCCATCCCCTTTGGGTCCTCTTATTGGTTTTCCCCCCACCAGTTTTATAACGACCAAATTTGTCAAGACTCATTTTTTTTTTTTGTAGTCTATTAGTAGGAAGTCTGAATAAAACTAAACAATAAAGTAAACAAATACATATATTTATTGATTCTCATCAGGTTTAATTAACTCATACAATTCTTCCATTATTGAATTTATTTCATTTACATGACCGGTGTTTCCCGCTTCTTGTGATGCAAGTAGTATTCTCAGCCTGTCTACAAGCTCGTTTGGATCGTCAAAATATATTACATTAGGTTGTGAATCTGATAGAACCAATCCGCTGCCACTAGGCACGCTTGATGACGTTGCTGTTGCTACCTGATCTGCATGAGTCTCCATCGTCGGATGTTTATGTTGTGCAACAATTTGTGAAATGATATTTCTATATTTATTACCTCTGTTGGCGCGGATTTTACCTAAAGCAGAATAGTTCTGTCGGTGTACATTTGTGTTTAAAATAATGGATGCATAATTATTCAAATCATTTTCATCATATGCGTACTCGTTTGGATTATTCATAAATATTAATTCGTATAAACCGCGTGTTCCGGGATATAACTTCCCATCGATTATGATATCATTTTCAGATATTTCCAACTGTTTGTCACCTATTTTCCATAAATCACCATCCACATGTACACCATAGTTATGGTCTATTTCTTTTTTCCCCGCAATTAATTTCATAAAATATTCTTTAGCTAAATTTCCGGTAAATGTATTTTGTATATATTTTTTAGCCATTAATTTACCTTCCGGAGTTTTTAACAGTTCCTCACCCGAGGCCTGTTGTTCATAAATAACATGTTGACTTATTGGTGTTGATAACGGATTACTAATTATGGTTTCCATCAATTCAGGCGGCTCTTCGGCGTCCATATTTTCGAGCGGTTCAACTGCGACTCTTTTTGACACAGGCGTTTCGACAGTACCATCATCGTATTCATAATCACTTTCATAATCCGGTTTTGTAGGTAAATTAATTTTTTGTTTTCTTTTAACACCATGTGGTGGGACAGGAACGTATCGTTTAGCGGGTGTCACCTCGTCTTCGTTTCCTTCAACGTTTTTTAATAATTTCCTTTTACGTTCATTTTTCACATCCCTTATTTCTTCTTCTTCTCTCGTCTGTTCACTATCTTCCACAAGTTTCCTCAACGGTTCGGCAATAGGTTTTAATTGTTTTTCCCAAAGTTCTTCCGTTTCTAACATCTCGTGTTTTTAACGCTCTATGTTTTTTCTTTATATTCTTACGTAGTTCGGCAATACTCTTTACTATTTCCTCTTTAGTTTTATTACTAAACCAGGACTCGTCAAACGTTTCCATGTTCATTCACTAATGACTGTACAACAAATGACTATTTTTAAATATTAAAATTGAATAAATATATCAAATCCTGATCGATAGCGACCTCTGTTTAAAGCGCTATCTTTGTCTATAACTAAAAATTTATTTTGACCGGATTTCCATATCTTAACACACAACTCTTTTAAAAAGTTAAAACTCATATCAGTATTTACATGATCATTGTAAATGTGTTGTAAATTTCTTTCGTCTTGTTTAAAAACCACTAATAAATTTGCATTATCGCGAACTAACTGTTTTGGAACGTAACTGTAAGTCTGACATATATAAAACGTATCCACATCGTTGTGACGACCCATTGAAAAATAATCTTTTATATTTCTTTGTTTTCCATATGATACATCATCAAAAATCATTATCGATCTTGGTCTTACCTGATTGAGAGGTGGTATTAGTTCATTATCTGAATATGGAAAATACCCAATTTCTGGAACACTCTCTAGTACACATTCAAGTAATTTGTACTTACACTGGTGCAATGACTTAGAATAAATATATATATTATCAAAACATAGTCCGTTAGATGAGAACAAAAGATTTAATAATAAATTGGTTTTTACACAGTTTGAAGGACCACATACAATACATCTGATTGTGTTGGGTAAAAGATCGCTGTGTCGTCTGACTGAAGTCATACTTTTCTGTAAAATAAACTTATCTAAATTTACAATGGACAAATGTGTATTTTGTTTAATAAATTTCATTATAGTAAATCCTTTTTTGATATCCACGTATTTTTTGATGAATCCATGCCCAACCACTTAACTAAATATCTATCACCTTTTTTCCTAACAATTTTCTCTATTAAATAAACTTCGTCGTATTTAGTTTTACTTAATTCTTCTTGATAGAATCCTCCTTTCAGAATCTCTTTGTTGTCGTCTTGTAAAATATAAGTGACTGGTTTTGTTGGCTGAACTCTCCACACTGTGTAGATCTCGTTGCTCCACCTGGGTAAATAGCCTTTGGTGAACTGATGTTTCACACGACTAATTCTTACGCGATCGCCTACATCAAATCTTTGTTTAACAACTCCTGTTCTATTTCTATGATTAATTATTTTTATTAAAATATCTTTTTCATTTAATTCGTTAACCTCTGAAGGCTTTACACCTATAGTATGATGTACAGTATTATTGTAGCTGTGAACAAGTTTCGGTAGTAAAGCTAACCACCTATAGCTACCCTTGTGCACTAAAATGAGTCCACATTTTATTTTTTAAAGTTCGATTAAACCTTTCCACAATAGAAGCTTTTTTCTCAGAAAATGTAGAATAATGATTTACATCATACCTTTTAAATAAACTTTTAACAGTATTATTAAACCATTCACCTCCGTCATCGGTTTGAAAATGACGCATTGGAAATTTCCTAAGAACAGGTTCCAATGCTGATGCTACTTCATTAGCGGTTTTTGTTTTTAAAGGAACCGCTATTGCAAATTTGGTGAAACAATTAATTACAGTCATGATATATTTGTAGCCTTTATTTACACTAGAATAAGGAATCATTTCAACAAGATCAGCTTGATACAGATCGTGCAATCCTTTAAGTTATACATTACGTCTGGGAAAATTGACACGAGCTTGTTTGTGCAGCTCTTTTGCTAAACCTGTTCTTGTATCCATAAAGACTACATATAAAATGGTACAATATAAAAAAAACACATACATAAATATATATTAAAATTTATTCAACAAGTAATTATTTACATGCAGTGAGTTAATGATACACGTATACAAAGAATGTTGTTTTTTTTTTTTAATTAGCAAGTTTGCAGTCAGGAGACGCCTTCCTGTGTTCCACACTTGGCTGATCTTCCTGTGACCATTGTTCAAGAACAATGCCGCAACACACGCAAGCGATTGCATCATCATTTCCTGTGTAGTAGAAGCCAGATTGCACCATATCGTTTACTTTTGGATATGTTTTAGGCCAGAATAAAAAAGAGTCTTTCATCATTTCCTCTATTTCTGATACATATTTCTTATATTTTACATAACTATTTACATTTTCTTCTACATTTTTAGACATTTCACAATCTGGTTTTTGTAATTTATGAATAAAATTCAATTGTCGTAAAGTTAATTTTGACTCACCAGATTGCCAACCACAACCACAACATACAATATTATTAAACAATTTTGTACAGTAAAATCCAGATTTTATTAAATCTTTTTTAGTACAATTAAATATATCAAAACAATCAGATTCACTTAGTGAGGTAGAAGTAGAAGAAGAAGATACTGTAGATGATGACATTCTTTCCCCAAATTTTCTAAAACAATAAGAATAATAATAGTAAAACTATTGCGCTTTACTATGGTAATTTTTGTAATTTATGCATACAAAAATAACAATTTTTTCTTTTCGGATTAGGACCATCAAAATCATCTTCACCAGGCTTAGGAAAATAATGTTCTTGACATCTTAAGTTCAATAAAATATCTTTATCCTGTTTTAAGTTCTGTGGCAGTCTATTGTAAATACAATCGATATCACTAACATAATTGATTATGAAATATTTCGGTAGACATGCTAATGATTCACATGACAAATTGTTATATCCATATAAGTAACATTCGTTTATAGCCTTGTTTATTTGTTCAACCCTATCTGAGATTTCTTTATAACTTTTAAACCATTCTAATAACATATAAGCATTCGTATAAGCACAATTATATGATTTATGATTGAAATGACAAGGTTTCATCAAATTACAATTAGACTGTTTTTTTAATATAGTTAAATTTGGACATCCTAAATCTTCTAAATTAACAACATTCACTTGAAACTCTGAAATTAATTTAATAATATATTTTTGTTTTTCTCTGCCTTTAACATACAAAGTTCCATTTAAATTAATATTTTTAAATACATCTTTTAATTCTTTATAATGTTTAATTCCAGAGTTCCAGAAAAGGCCGTGATATTGTTTTTCAAGCCACACCACTTGTTTTTGTAAGTGAACAGGCAATTTATTGAATTCACATGGTGGCTGAAATAAATGAAGTTCATACACCTGTCCGTCAGCAGACAACAGAGCAAGCTCCTTTACAATATAGTCGTTGTCATTATTTTTAAATCCTTGAAAGTCTAATATGAACTCCATCTAAAAAAAGAAAAAAAAAAAGAAAAAAAATTAACATTTTGGTAATAAAAAAATAAAAATACTCATATTAATTTCTTTTAAATAACTTTATTACAATGCTTTATAAAACACTAATCGATATATCTCTAACTACTACTACTACTACTACTACTACTACTCACCTTGGACGATTCAAGACGAATGATAAACTGAATAGACAATCATATATTTATAATGTTTTTTACAAATATTTCAGCATTGCACAATCACGGTTACTCTTTTTCACCAACTTCTGGCTCCTTATCTTCATCTGATTCCTCTGCACTCTTTACGACTATTTTAATTTTATCATATTCTGACACATCATAGTTTTTACAATTCGATGAACAGTGATTACACCAAGCGCAACATACTTTGACAAGTCTTTCATCTTTATAAAAACAAACCAACACCGCTGATTCGATCACTACCATTGTTAGTTGTTAAATAAGTAACTAAACACAACTGTTTCAGTATTTATTACAATATATGATGATGTAACTAGTTTAATTTATTCATCTTCAATTTTTATTTTCTTTAGTTTTTCTATTAATAATTTTAAAATAATTTCTTTAAAATTAGATATACGTCTCTTAAAATGTGCTGCATCACTTGTCCAATTGGATGATCTATCTTCATCAGTCGACATTTTATAATATTCTGTCACTAAAGGAATTGAAAATTGAACTTTTTTCCCCTTCTTCTTCTTCTTATTATTACAGTCCATAATATGACGAGTGGGTACACCTTGGTTGTCAAATAATCACTGATATCAATATTGTATCATAAGTAATAAAATTATTTCAAAATTGAGTCTAAAATAATTTAAATACACTTTTTTTGCATTATAAATTCAAAAATATCAATTCGTAACATGACTTCTTTGAATCTATGATAATTAATATATGCTTCCTTCCATAATTTTGTTGAATCATACCGCTTCACTTTTTCCTTTTTACAATATAAATACCAAAAATAATCATCTTCGATGAAACTTATTTTGTGAAACGGGAAATTCACTAAAATATTATATTGTAATTCTAATGGTAATTTTTGTATATGATTTTCTAATGACATAGTAAAATTATTGTTCATCATATTTAAGTTGAATATTGGTACTTAAATCGTTTCCAAAATTCTTCATCAATTGCATCATATCCTTTCTTGAATTCTGTCCAATCATCATAATTAAACTGAACAAAACCATCAGGTTTATTATCACTATTCTTTTTTACAATAAAAATATTTGTATTTGTTTGCCAATTACTGAGTATTACTTTTAAATTATTAGTTAATATCAAAGTCTTACTATAAGCATACTCCATACCTGCTGATTATATGTGACAACACCTTAACGGTTACAGTCAATTAAAGAACTGATCCGTTATACACAATCCAACTACTATTTATAGTTTTTTCATCTCATTAATATTAATAAACATGACTCATTTTATATTTCTTACGTTTTATTAGCGTATAGTCTCTGATTCATTTTAATAAATTGATACCAAATTTTTTAAACAATTCAAATCTACATTATTCACTTCTTCACAACGACTTATCATAATATATATATTAATTGTTAACTATTTTTCGAATTCTTTTGTTAAATTCACTATCAATAGTAGAAAAATAATTTCTAAACTTCTTCCATTGATCAACATCTAGTGTAACAATATCTCTTCCTTCACTTTCAATCATTACATAAGTTGACATTCCTGTTTTTCGTATCAATATTCTTAAATTATCTGGATCTAATATATACACTTTTTCACTGTCCATTTTCTCAAAATAAAACTATAGTAAATTATAACCAAACACCTTTTAGAATCGATGACTAAAAACAAACTGACGACATTGGTAACTAATCACTATTATATAATCAAATTTTATTCTAACCAAATAGCGTATTGGTTAAAAAACTAACCGCTTTCACAATCTAGAAATTTGAGTTCGATTCGCGTCTGGCGTAATTTAAAAATGAATACCAAAATCCTCTATATGCAAAATAATAATCGTTGTATACATCCTTCCATCTTTTTTTAGAATCAATCCTCTTCACATTATTCTTTTTACAATATAAATACCAAAAATGGTCATCTTCAATGAAACGTACTTTGACAAACGGTAAATTTACTAAAATATTATATTTTAATTCTAATGGTAATGTTCTTATATGATCTTCTAAGTACATACTCCGGTTTTTGTTTTCTGACAACCGAGATCTTCTCTTTTTCAATACCATTTATACACAAACATTGTTGCACAACAACAACAAACTACTCATGCACACTGAGTCAACCTTGGATAACACCTTACTGCGCAATACTCATACCATACCGATGACTTACTATTTAGCTTTATTGAACGTGAGCACAGCAGTATAGAAATATTTACAAATTATATTATATTATTGAAGCAATTAATGGTGTAGTGGTTAACACAACTGCTTCACAATCTGAAATTTCAAGTTCGATTCCCACTAAATGCAGAAACATTTTTTACCCCACTATATTTTTTAAATATTAGTATCAGGAGCATAGAATCAACATGGAAAACAGGTAACCCAAACAATATCTCACTTGTTTATATAACTCAAGTATTAAAAAATAAATCTACGGGCGTGGTCGTTACAACAATAAAGGTCATGGTATCAGGGCAACAGAATATACGAGGAGAACATATAACCCAGACTAGGCCTCACTTGGAAAAAGCAACGCGCGAACGCTTTGACTACTAATGAGAACGCTACACACTCACACTCGACTTGGACACAGGTCGGGGGTCGACACGTGAACGGAATAACAACTAGGCGGACCCTTAGGGCGGGGGTCAAAGGTCAGAGGTTAAAGGTCGGAGGCCAGAGGGCGGGGGGCCAAGGGTCAAAGGTCAAAGATCAATGACTTTAGGTCGTGACCAATGATGACCTTTAGACGAAGAAGTCAATGGCCGCCTTAGGCTGGCTGTGGAGTCAGAGACCTTTGAACGATGTCAATGTCGTCGGACCGGACCGACCTTGTCTGGTATGCAGACTAATGTTGATGTATTGCCATATATGGTGGGTGGATGTGTGCGGTATGCGTGCTAGTGAGGTTTTGGCACGTGCCTTGCATGTTAATTAGATAACGGTACTTCTTAAACCGACAAAACCTCACTACTAATTAATACTGAAATTTCTTTTAAATATTTGATTTATTTTTCATAATATATTTATATATTATGAATATCAACCACTCACCTGTTCCCACGGGAGGAATCTTATTCAATGAATGGCTAAATCTTACATCAAATAACAATGTAGGTTTCTATTATTTTCACATTAACTACGGGACTAATGTAGTTCCCTAATATTGAATTGTATCTAGGCCTATACAAAATTATTTAGATTTTAATCTATAAGTTATTTTATAGTTTATGAAATTTAGTTGTGCGTATTTTGTGCCGTATTTGAACATATATGAAACTATTTATTATTATTATTTAAATCCATATTTGTATGAATGATTAACGTTCAAAATTTTCAATACTTTTTTAGCTCAATACATTGAGTTGTCCTACAAATATAAATAATTTACTGAAAAGAAAAAAAATAAAGAAACAGGAAGGTTGGTATCTGGGAAAAAAGCATTTTCTAACATTCAAAACCTTTAAAAACCTTTTGTATTTATTTTTCCACTTAGAATCAGTCCCTGAATTATATATGTGCAATACAGATACACCATGTATGTTTTGAAACGACTTCATAAAAAATCTGAAAGGTTGATTGTTGCTCAGCAATTATAATAAAACATATCGATTCAAACTTTTAAAAAAATGTTAAAATAAGAATTTGCAAGGATTGGCTAGTTGGTCGATAGGAATAGAAAATCACAATATTAAAAAGTAGATATATAGAGATGTTCTACCTTTTTTTTAAAAAAAAGCTTTGATCAACACAAATCAACACACATTTATTAATAATGTATTACATTGTAAGAGTTTCGATTTGATGTAATCAGTTTCTCATTTTCATCAAAATTTTAATCTTAAATGAACAAACAACAATCACTTTTATCTTTGATAAATAATTCAATTGATTTGTGACATTTGTTTTATTTAGTTATATTGGAATTAAATAGATGCATGTTTGCAGTTTTTCAGATTTGGGGAAAGATGAAAACCAGTAAAACATACTCCGATTTTCATCAATTCATAAAGCAACTAACTTGTAAGAGGTTACTGGAAGTTGTTTGTGATCCAAACAATCTCCGCCCAACAGAGATAAGATCCGGAGTAGGAAATGACAATGTACTTGTTGGAAAAACAACACTCGTAGTGACAACTACTTCTGGTCAATGTTTTTATGAAGTATAATAGTTATTATTATAATTGTTACTATCTTTGCTTAACAAGATTTTTGCTTGTAATATGGCGAGAGTGGTCTGATTGCTGCAGTTGAACAGTAAATTAATGTGAAATTAAAAATTCCTTGCTTTTAGTTAAATCTTTAGATTTATTAATATATTTTCTTTTAATTATACATACGATTTGTAAATTTATTATCTTACGTCAACAACAAGTTTGGCAACAACCATTATGCTCTACATCAACATGCTTTGCTTGATTTTTAAAAACTGTTTATTATAATATTCAATTCATTTAAAATAGATTTATTAAAAAAATTACAAATGACATGACAAAAATATTTATATTAAAAAAGATTATTCTCTACATAGACTATATGTCTATTCAAGGGTAAGTGCTCTAAATTAGTCACTAAGCAAACTTAAAATTAAATAGCTTAATGTATGAAATAAGGTATAGTTAAAATATTGAAGGCTTAACTTACAAATGAAAGAAACATAAATTAAAATAAATTTGCAAGCATGAAATTAGGAAACATTGAAATAAATTCTAGGCAACTTAAAACACTAAAACCGCTTTTTGAGGTTTTATCTTGAATTTTTAAGGTTACTTAAATATTCTTCTTATATATAAATTAACTCAGTTAGTAATATGTTAAAATGAGGGCGAAGAAAAATTAAACATACGGAGTCATCATCCATGATGGGTGCACCCCGTTTTAACCACCAGTCCAGTTGATCCCTAACACAGCCACACTGCCATTCTCTGTTCAAGTCACCTCTTTTGCCAAACCTAGGAATTTTTCTCCTATGATGTACTCGATTTCCAGTTAAAGAGTCGTGGTTAATGCCTTGAAATATTAAAGTTTTGTTAATTCGTATAAAAAATAGCAGAGTTTTATTTAATAAAAAGCTGTTCTTGTAAAAAGGGGGAAATGTTTTGAGAAAACAATTTACCATGTCTAATTTTTACTCAGCATTGCTTTAATGGTTGAAAACACTAAAGGGTCACCTCTCCAAGCCGAGATGCCATACTGCACATAGGCACATTAAACACCCCTGCAGTGACCGTCGGATAACACCCTATCAATCTGAGTAAAGTGATAAAATAATTTCATAAAGCATTGCTTAGTGTATTGTTTGTGTAGAAACCCAAATATTTTATAAACAATAATAACGCCAAGATATTGGTCCACACGCTCAATTTATCCACACCCGAATGTCAAAGAACACGAGTCACCACAAGAATGCTGTCTTAGTGTCTGAGGACGTGAATATATTTTCTTTTGCTGGTATTAACTGTTAGAGTTTTCTGATTAAACCAGTTTTTTTTTATTTTGTTCCAATGAAAACACAATCTCATTTTGCTGACAGCAGTCACTATAGCAGTGAAATCCACAAAAATAAACAATTTATTGCTAAATTTAGTTTGGAAATATTGTTTACATATGAGAAATAGAACAGGGCCCAGACTGCTGCATTGAATGACGCCGTAGTAAAAATAATATAAATTACTTTCAAAACCATTTAATTAAAACATTTTGTATTTTCGATTTTGTAAAGAGCTTGCAAAATAGTACTATGTCAACAGTGTCAAAAGCAAGGTCTGAAAATGTGACGTTTTTGTGTGCCATTGTATGAAGAGATGAACGTTGTTAAAAGAAAAGAGAGATTTGCAGTATTTTGTTGGACATAAAACCGTATTGAGCATCTGAAATTACTTTTTTATCCAAAGGGTAGCTGATTAATTTATCGTTAACGCATTTTTAAAACATTTTAGTTATAAGAGAAAGTAGACTTTTGTCTATAATTAGTCATATATGTGATTTCTCGCCGGATTTAACAATCGGGATAGTAATAGCGGAATTATCTGTAGGTTCATTTTAGAAGAACTGAGCTGAACTATACGCAACAGTGGCTCAATTGAAATTGAGTATAAGAATATTTTCTCCAGTTTTAGAGGGAGTAATTCCATCACATCCCGGAGATCATCTACCCCTTAGGCTGCTTACTACTTTCATGAATTTTATTTGTTATAAAAAACGCATTTTATATTAAATATTAGTTTCAAGTTATGTTATTAATGTTCAGCATTCATTTTATTTCTTAGTATTTTAAATGCCTTTGACTGTATAATCAGCTTATTTCATAATCTATAGTGCTTTAGACCACAAATTGTATACTTAAGAGACTATAGATTTTTACATAGTAAGAATTTAAAAATATGTTTCTCTAAAAGCTAAAATAAGGTAGATAGTAAATTTCTCAATACCAGCCAATGAATGCCTTTTTACCGTTCACTACGAATGAAAGATCTCAGGATGTGCAACTTAACGTGGGAGGTTATTTTTGAAAAATGAACGCGTATATGTGAAGGATAGTAACAAAATTACACAAGTTATGTGGCTGGCAAGTAAAGTGTGCAGAGCTTTTATAAAGTCTCATATATAAATTGGACGGGACAATTAAATACAGTTATCTTTAAGTGATATACTAATTGGTATTACTAATTGGTATTACGTAGAATCCAAGGCTAATTAATTAATTTAAAACTCATTAACTGTATTATTGTAACAAAATTAACTATAAATAGTAAGTAGAACGAATACTAGTTTTTAGTAAGTTACTTAAATAAGAGTTATGACTTGGTTAGTATATTTACAATTTATTTGTTGAAACTGTTTAATAGATGTGTCTTCAAGGAAAAAATTTACAGTCCTATTATTCATTTTTATGTAATTTTCATTCGTATTTAATTAATGTATATTTAATTCCATATTTCAAAAAATGTTGTGTCAATTATTAACGATCAAATTTGTTTCACTAATTGAAACAAATTTGAAATTTTTGCATTATCAAATCTGTAGAATTTTTTCTCGAATAAACTGTGTAGTAGATTATCTACAAAGAGATTGATGTACAATCCGAGGGTAGACTAAAGACATTATGGTTAGCCATAAACTAAACTATCTGTAGTAGACCACGTACTATGGTACCGGTGTTTCCATAGAGAATGGAACAAAGACATTTCCTCTGCCATCAAAATGAACAGCCTATATCAGACCACCTGTCGAGAATCTGGCACATTTCCCGAAGTATGAAAAAAAGTGCCCAGACGCCAAATCACAAGATTTTCGATCATCTGCCAAAAATGTAGTACTCTATTTCATTTTAGAAGAATCAGG
>JAQJVL010004539.1:0-43921 GCA_035578905.1 Stictocephala bisonia
TATATTTCTTAAAACCTCTATTTTGTTATTTATTTTTATGTTATCAAACGGGGTCTGGTTGTAAGGTATTTGAAAGATTAACAGAGGCTTTTGTTTCTATCGGTTAAATATTTGTAAAAAATTCACTGGTATTATTCAAAAACTTGTATCTAAATATTTCTTTACTAGAACTTTGCATTCTTACATATGAGACGCAGACACAACGTTGTTGGTATTTTAAGGCGAATACGTTATATGAGTGTAGGAAGAGTGTGGATGAGTGTAGTCTGGTTACTAACTGAGTTCAACTGTTCCTCAGAAAGAGCAATTTATTAATAGCCCAACAGCCAGGGCAACTAAGGGACCTACAGCTTTATGTGAAATCCGAACCACGTAGTGCTGGTCTGATTTTCAGCTGATTGACAAGTCTGGCACTCTGTTCTCTTCCCTACACAACATCCGAACCTTGACTACCATTCAACATAGACACTGCAGACTTCTCTAGTAATGTCTACGTTTATGACAACCATCAAGCGGACGCCATGTCGGTATTAAGAGGACCGAACATCCAGCCTATCGCCTACAATCTCCCAAACACTCTGTCCCCATGTAGCTGGGTTACTATCACAGAATCTAAGAAGTATTGTAAAATTGTTAAGTATGGAAGTATTGTCTTCGAACTATAATTTAGTATTTTAAAAAGAACACATTTTTTTAATTATTCCACAAATTTTCATTAAAAAATCGCTTTTGCCAGTTAAGGCATTATCAGTTTAAATATAAACAGAAAAATTATACGTTTAGTTATTTTATGTTCAATTTCTTCTTTAACTAAAGATAAGTATATATTACAGGGTGCGGCGTGGGAACTTACTCTTTTAAAATAATCACAAAGTAAAAAGTATTAAAGATAGCGTTTTAATTCTTTCTTTTTTACAAAGAGCTACATTTAAAGTTTCGTTGGGTTTACTTACAAGTTTAATTCTTGAATATTACATCATGTAGGTGACCCCCATGCTGTTCAATACATTTTGTCAGACGAGATCGGAAGTTTCGCTCCACCTTCTCAAGCATGTCTGGACCAATGTCAGCAATAGCAACGCGAATGTTGTTCTTCAGTTCAGCTAGGGTCCTCGGACGATTGGTGTACACCAAGGATTTCAAGTATCCCCACAAAAAATAATCGCAGGGGGCTGTCCGGCGAGCGCGCTGGCCACTGGAGATCGCCCCTTAAGGAGATCAGGCGTTGTGGAAAGTGTTCGCGCAAGAGAGCCATTGAAGCGCGTGCTGTGTGAGCCGTGGCCCCATCTTGTTGAAACCACACATTTCTTACACCAAGTTCATCAAGTTTTGGAAGGAAAAACTCTTGAATCATCTGAATGTACCGTTCAGAAGTGACTGTAACTGCCCTATCGTTCTCTTCAAAAAACCATGGGCCTATGATGCCAGTCCTGGATAAGGCACACCAAACAGTCACTCGTTCTGCATGAAGGGGCTTCTCATGAAGTTCTCGGGGGTTCACACCACTCCAATATCGCATGTTTTGCTTATTCACACACCCTGACAGATGAAAATGTGCTTCGTCACTAAAAAACACAAGTGCGTTGTTAGGCAAGTTTTCAACGATGGCTTCTCATGCCCTTTGTCGTGAAACAAAATCACGTGGATTTAGTTTTTTGCAACCACTGCCAGTTTGTAAGGGTGGAATTTTAAGTCTTGGTGCAGAATTCGCCTAACTGTGCGATCTGAAATTCTAAGCGCAGATGCATGTTTTCGTGCGGATCGCTTAGGTGATTGCAAAACCGCCTGCCTTACTCTCTCGACATTTTCTGGCGTTTTAGTGGTTTGGAAGGACCTGGTTTTTGTTTCCACACACTGCCTGTCTTCATAAAAGTATTCACCCACTGAAACGATTGATGTTCGACCAGGAACACGACCAGTGGGAGCGACATTAAACTGCCTCCTAAACGCACGCTGGGTTTGCAACGATAGACCGGCCACTAGAAAAGTACACAGAGACTGCGAACGCGCGCTCCTCTCTCGACCACTGCATGGTTGCAACTGAACTGAGTGGACGAAAAACTTCATAGCCCGCCTACCAGATTGCGCATGGCCCCGCCTTCCTAGGACTAATGGCCGCCACGCGGCGCGTAATTCAAATAAGTAAGTTCCCGCGCTGCACCCTGTAGAACTAAAATGTATAAAATGGTTGTGATATACATTGTTCTTTTATAACAGACATGCAGGCACTTTCAATTTCATTCCTTTTGGTCCATGATGATTCTTTAAATATAATACTAGACGAGTCTAATTTGATGTCTTGATTTTCATTTAGAGTGTGTTCTACTAATTTTGATTTTTCTTTATTTTGTGTTTTGTAATTATATATGTTTTCTTTGACTCTTGTACTTATAGGTCTAGAGATTTTGATGATGTAAGTTTTATTACATTCACAATCAATTTTGTAAATTATATATTTAGATTCTTGAATTTTGTTCTTAGGTTTTAATTTTGTTAAATGATTACGAAGGTTATTAGTACGGATATTGAATTTTGAGTTGATTTTTCTAATTTTTTTCTGAAACGCCTTTTATATATGGAGTTGTAATTGTAATTAGAGACTTGGTATTTTCATTGTGTCTTCAGGTTGCGTTTATTTTTGAATTTTGCCTTTTCAATTATTTTTGTAGGATAGTCATTATTTATTAATAATTATGTAGTATCTTATTCTGCCTTTAATTTTTCTTCGTTGTTTGTTACTACATTATCTATTTTCTTAAATAAGCTTTGAATCATTCCAATCTTCACATGTTGAGGGTGATTTGAAAAACAATTCATGTATTGTCCACTAAACGTTTGTTATGGTATAGTCATGTAATAAGTTTACTTTCTGTTGATTTTATAACTAACACATCTAGAAAAGGAATTTGTCCATTATTTAAATTTTCTAATGTAAATGTTATAGTTGGTCTCAAGTTATTTATATGATTAAAAAATTTGCTTTGAATATCAGTTTGATCTTCCCATATGCAAAAACGTCATCAACATATCTGAGCCAGATTTTTGGTTTATGATTTCAGTTAGTAAATGCAATTTTTTTCAAATTTATCCATACAAATGTTACTTAGTATTGGACTTAATACTCCACCCATAGGTAAACCTGAAATTTGGTTATAAAAATGTTCTTCATATTGAAAGTAGTTGTTTGTAACACATATAGTCAGAAATTCTAATATACACCAAACTGATAATTTTGTTCTTTCTTTGAGATTATCATCTTGTTCTAATAAATTCTTTGATAATTTAACACTTCTGGAACAGGTACATTTGAAAATAAACTAGTTATATCATAGCTGACTAGAATATCTTGACAAATGTTTTTTTTTTTGTCTTATTTTGTTTATTTTCTCAACAAAGTCTTCTGAGTTTTCTAAATAAGATGTAAAATTGCCAAATAAGGGATTTACGATGGGTAACAAAAATGTTGATAATTTATATGTAGGTGAATCAATCGAACTTACAATGAGTCTCAGGGGAATTAAATCTTTGTGAAGATTAGATAGTCCATAAAGATGAGGGGGTTTAGAATATTGTGGACTTAGTTTTATGACGAGGATTTCCAAGTTCATTTTCAAAACCTTTAATTTAAATAGTTCTTTCAATTTTTGTTGTTGGATCTTTTTTTATTTGGTAGTATTCACCAGAATTTATTAGTTGTTTAACTTTTTCATCATAGTCTTCTTTATCTAAAATGACCGTAATTTTACCTTTCTCTGCTGGAAGAATTACTATAGATTCATCAGATCAAAGAGATTTTAGAGCATTCAAGTTCAGGATTCGAAACGTTACTTTTAGGTTTCTTTGTATTTTCAAGAGTTTGTCTAATCATTGCTCAATAGTAATCTCTTTGATCAGTTGGTAAAAGATTAGCAGCAGAGTCTGTTGGCATGACGAAATCAATATTTGAAAAACATGTTTTTTAAATTGAAAAATTTTAACCTTTATTTAATACTCTCAATTCTTCATTATTTAATGCTTTTTTTGGAGAGGTTAACTATAAAAGGATTATCACAAATTTAACTAAAATTTGTGGAATAATTTAAAAAATGTGTTCTTTTTTAAAACCCAATTTATTCAAGTATATACAACAGAACAATTTAGTATTTGTAATTGGTAAAATTTGTAAACGTGCCTTACGATATGTGACTATTGTTGAAAACATTGTTAATACAAGAAGTACTTGTGTTAAAATTAATTATAGTAAGGCCTACCTGTCAAATTAATTATAGTAAGATGAAAATTGAACTATACACGGGAAGTCCTAGGAGCCTCTGGGGCAGAAATAAGAATTTTCCCAGGGTTGAGACCGGTGCCAATAAATTTCCCGTGGACAAAAACCCCTGTATAAATTTAAAAATTAAAAATCCTTGGAGCAAAAATATTTTGTCCGAATGTGGCTTGATTTAGATAATAAGATACCTAGCTGAATAGGAATAATAATAACAATGACAGTGAAAATGCTTTTATTTAGGGTTAAATGAAGGGCTATGAAGTCCTCCTCTCTCAACAATGACAATATGAGCAAGACAAAATATAATATACTGTATGCCTACGTGTATATAAATAACTAAATAAAGGACACGTGTTCCAGATTTATATAAGGGTGGCATTAACTGTTCGGGAGTTTTGAAGCAATACATTTATAGCCCATGTTAGCAACAGCGATATTGGTGATATACTGGAGTTAAGATAATAAAATATATAGCGTTCATGATATGTAAAATATTTTGTGTCCACATTGCCAGTGACAAAAAACCCAATGCACTAATTGCCAACAAGCAATGGTTACGACTAAAACTAAATAAAAATGTCTTACTTTCGTAACGTGTAAGATGATTGTTGTAGTATAAGTGACTAGATTTAGATTTAGATTGAAAGGGGATGTACAGTTGGTCCAGCCAACCCTTGCAACGAAGCCTGGGGCTTTTTGTGCCAATCCCAGTGCCTAATCGTCGTAAAGCTGACAATCCTTGACCAGGTCAAGGAGCTTCTTCACTAGATTAGTAATTTCCGACTGTCCCAGAGGTGAGCCTTCAAAAAGTACTCTTCTCCTGGCACCAAGAGCCTCACACTCCAGGACAATGTATTCTACCGACGAGTCATCCTCCCCACAGAGGCGACAGATGGGATCCTCCGATAAGAGTCCCACTGTTCTTGGATGCCTCCGGAATTTGCCGTGACCGGTGCTGAGTCCCACCACCAGCTTGACGTGCAATTTACTCAACCCAAGAAGTGGCTTTGTTAACTTCTGGGAAGGATTTCTGACAAGAACCTTGCCGTCTTTGCCCTGGGAACCGCCGCCATCTTTCAAGATGTCTGGCGCTGACCCAGTTTTTGATTGCTGTTATGACAGCTGCAGCCGAAACGCCGCAGGCCGGCTCAGGACCAATGAAGGGCTTGATAGCACCTTCCCTAGCCAAGGCATCGGCCTGCTCGTTGTCTTCTAATCCCCTATGTCCTAGGGATCCATTCCAGCAAGACCTGATTTCTTGAGCCCAGGATGCTGAGGGACTCCACACATTCCCAGACCAGACCAGACGAAACCTTCCAGGAGTCAAGAGCCCTTAAAGCCGCCTGACTGTCTGAGAGGATGTGGATATGTTTCCCGCAAACCCCTATCATAGTTTGCGCTGAACGTATGGCGACTTCAGCTTGGAAAACGGTGCCATACGCTCCCAGGCTCACGCTAGCGTTGGTCCTGGGGTCGCCAGTATAGACACCAAATCCAGCTCTGTTGCCCATTTGTCCATATGGTTGACCCATCTGTGAACCATACAATTCGGTCGTGAGAAGAAACCGAGCTACTAACAGCGTCCCAGTACTCCCTCGACCTGAAATCCACAGTATAGGGTCTGGTGAAAAGATACTTAGTCCCAATGAAGTCAAACTTCATTGAGAGTACCTGGACTCCACACATTCCCAGACTAGACCAGACGAAACCTTCCAGGAGTCAAGAGCCCCTAAGGCCGCCTGACTGTCTGAGAGGATGTGGATGTGTTTCCCGCAAACCCCTATCATAGTTTTCGCTGAACGTATGGTGACTTCAGCTTGGAAAACGGTGCCATACGCTCCCAGGCTCACGCTAGCGTTGGTCCTGGGGTCGCCAGTATAGACACCAAATCCAGCTCTGTTGCCCATGCTTGACCCGTCTGTGAACCATACAATTCGGTCGTGAGAAGAAACCGGGCTACTAACAGCGTCCCAGTACTCTCTCGACCTGAAATCCACAGTATAGGGTCTGGTGAAAAGATACTTAGTCCCAATGAAGTCAAACTTCATTGAGAGTACCTCATCGTTTACTAGATTGACCACTGAGGAGTGACCTATACAGGACCCCTCCAGTGGTCAGTCAGTTGAAGCCTGTAAGCCGCCGCCCGAGCCTCCAGGTTAAGAAGAACCTCCAGTGCAGTTAAAGGGGTCGCCTAAAGGCCCCTGTCATGCACATGCAGGCAAGTCTTTGTTGGCTTGAAAGCCTACCCCGGACACGGTACGGCACGGGAGAGTGGATGTTGGTTAGGATAAGGAATTAATGGGATAGGAGTGCTCTCAGTATTGGGATCACATTGAGAGCTGTGGGAAAGTACCCTCCTCCTTTTTTTTCGGTTATGGGAAAGATGAGACCCCGGGCTTGGGACCGGTGCAGCGGAGTTATAAGTGACTAGAAAAAGTAAAAATTGATAATTTTCATTGTATATAACATTTTAATATACTATTCATGTGTGAAAGTGGTACAGTAAATAAAGTTTTTGCCGTTAATTAAAGCGTTCTTTATTTACAACTATTCTTTTTAGAGTAAATAAATATCCACGTATTTGTATAAACATAATGACAATAGGATAATATAATACTATTGTCAGTATAATGTTTATACAAGGTAGCATGTTGTATTGTGCTTTAAACTTTATCTAATAACGCTAAGAAAGTATGCATTATGGGATCTTCAATGTAATACCGTCTGACGAGTCCCACCAGACGTTGCGGGTTGCCTAGCCAATCGGACCGCGTACCCGCCACTCAGCCGGCAATCCAGTTGTATAGATCGATGAATCCGACAGCATCAAAGGGTTATGTAGAGTTGTGGACTCAGCTCACGTCAACCTTGAAAATGGTACTCAACGTGCAGCCTGAAACGTCGGCCTATGTAAATAATGTACATAATCCTTAGACGCGGTTGGATCCAGAAGACCAAGATTACATATACAATTTTCACTACTTAAAACCACTCAAAAACACGTTTTATTACATGTGGTACTTATAACGTGTTAGTTAGGTTGCATGTAGAAATATATTTAGTAAAAAGGATATTGGGAAATCTGAATAACAGAATGTTATGTTATATAATATACAATATTGTTCGTAAAAATGTTGTAACATTTAATAAGATATATCCAAGAAACCCTATAAAATACTTCTTGAAATAAAAGGTTTAGTTTATTGTTTTTCTAAAACTTTACGCAGGTGAAATTTTTCTGACTACCAAATAAAAAAATGTCTCACTAACTTTTTAGTTTTTTGACTAAATAATTCTGTAGATTGTTTATCATGTATAATTTGTACTGTAAGAATAATTGGTTTAAGGCAATAAAAATGATGGTCAAAGGAGAGTAATGCGTTTACGAATAACCATTGATAGTAAAATCAATGGTATAACCCACTGTAGTGTCTGATACATATTTAGGTGTCACGTTCTGTAGCGTTGACGAAACAAATACTTTTGTATGAATTTGCCTTATGAAAATTTGCGTATGAAAATTCAACTCGGCCAAGCTCCTCTTTATTAGTCTTGTTCAACACCGGCAGAACTACGGCTGACCGCACCCTCTCCATATCCTAGGGGCTGAAAGTGAGAGCGACCTTAACATACGGCCGTGCTCTGTATGTAAAACCATTGATTTTACTATATATCTATGTATAGTAAAATCAATGGTAAAAACAAAATCAATGGTAAAACTCACTCAAAAGACAGACCGAACGCCTACCGGTGTAATGTGACGCTACCCGTCGAACAGTTATAATCGTGTTATTTTCCCTGACTCCGATCCCCTCTTAAGTCTCTCCTACACGCTTTTGACAAATACACACAACCAGTGCCGTAGCTTTAAATTTGGCACAGTGTTGAACCATAAATATGATTTGTTACTATTAGTCAGTATTTAGTTATTGATAGTTTCAATATTAGTAATCTTAGTTGTGATGATTTAGTTTTTAAGTTTTATTAGTATAAACTTGCATGATTATTACCTGTTAAATATTAATGTTGTTCCTTGTTTCAAATTGGTTGGTACCATTATTATTATGATTGTTAAAAATAACACAATTAAAAACTTTATTAGTGAGGCCTTTCAATAGCAAGGCTATCATCGTCAGACACATCACAAATGTGTTATTTTTAACAATTATATACAAAAACCAATACAGCTCCATCTTCAACATAGAATTATTATTATTTTTAAATGTACGGTATTGCTTCATTGTCACCATGATGTTATTATTAGCATAGACCTTCTATTATACCGGATAATAGTAGGTCTATGTTATTATTACTTTATGAAGTTATATAGTTTTGTTATAATTATCTAATTGCTATCTTGAATTATAATTTTATCAATGTATTATTATTGTAAAATGGGGATACCGTTGTAATAAATAAATAAATGGTTAGCTAAATAGCAACATTTTTTCTCTAAATTTAACGCGACTATGAAAAAGCGGTTTCATAGTAAATCTGTTTTATGCTGTACGGTAACTGCTTATTGTACGTTTTCAACCCATTTGTAAATATATATGAAAAAGGTTGGTAAAAGCTTGTACTCCTAGCGGGCATATATTGGATAAACTATAACTAACAAACTAAGAGAGTTAAGTCAAAATATTACTAAAATGTATAGAAAAACCATAAAAATGTCAAATTTGTATGCAAATGTTACAATGTTTTCTTCTTAGGTAACTGCATTAGCCGGTGTTGAAGACATATTTTATTGGTGTTTGTCATATGTAGTTTTCGAATCAAAAATTTTAAATCCAACCTAACGTAATAGCAACACTCCATTTTTTTTAAAACATAAGAACCTCAAAAATTAAGTTGCTTAGCAATAATGCCTGGTGTAATTTACAGTCATGTAATAATAAAGTAACTAAATTTAATTGTTTGTATATAAATTAATGTAGCCTTACCGAACAATTTCAAAATGGGGTCAACTAATGATAAGGTAAAGTTAAACTAGCCTATGATTTATGAAATTGTTAAATTCTTATCAGTGAGATATCTGGTTGTCATTAAATAATGTTTTATAATATCTTCAATAAAATAACTATTTTACTTGGTGAAAGGTTTAACCTAAGTTGATTTATGGGTAATTTACCCTATATCACCATCTGCAAATTTTTTCAGACCATATTACTAGGGCCTAAGTAGTTTTCTATTAGTAATTATTTCTTAAAAAGTAACCATTTGCTAGGTCTGTTTGTCTCTTAATTGCTTAGCTACTTTAGGCCTACTATTCATCGTGTTTAAAGATAGGCCTATAAAAATGCAAGGTCTACCAGTAAATTTGGCCATCCCTACCTGTAATGATGACCATCCAGCCATGTGTATAGGCTAATGGGTGCATTAGGTTATGTTGGGTAAGGCATTGACTGTGATACCAAAGTGCACATTCAAACTATTGAACGTATATGGTTGGAAGTGCATATAAAATTATTCTGATAGTGTAACAAGAAACACCTTCTTTTCGAAACTATGGCAGAGTTAATGTCTAAACACAATAGTGGGCACAATTTGTGGGCCAGTAGAGTTGATTATGACAGTAAAATCTAGCATACAAAATCTATCACTAGTGATAATTCTGTTCTTCCAATACAGATTCTTAAAACGGTTATTAAGGTAATTTTGTTTCTAACATAACTTAAAAATTTCACAATTGTTTTTGTTTTAACTGTATCAAAGTATATTTCCATAAGTTATAGGCCTACAAAAATTGTATTCACTAAAAGAGTACCACAAGAGTGTAATGTAGTGGATTTAATTTGTTATGTGTCAAACGAATGTTTATTTCATTTAACCTTAAGTTTTATAATTTTTATTAATTTTATTTTGCTGAGGGAAATATACAAGTTTACACAATAACTATGTTAAAAAATTGGTTAATAGCCTATGTTAGGCCTCCTCTATAATAAAGGTGATTGAACACTTTTGAGGATTCTGGAAAAGGAATCAACATATTGTGGTCAGCACAAGCATTGTACGTATGTATTTATAGGATTTATTGACAATGTTCATGCATTTTTGTAAATGTTCAGAACAATAATGAATTTTGATTTTGATTTGAGACTGCTAAATAATAGTATAATTGTGGATATTAATAATGTTGTAATTTTGAAAAACATAACATTGTTATACACTAGTACAAAATTGTAGACCTTTAGAAGAACATATTCTAGTTCTAAGGTTTAATAGTTTAATAATATAGTTTAATAAGGTTTAATAGTTTTTAAGGTAAAATTTATATTATCATTAATTACAAGTATCATGTTTGGTTGGAAATAGTAAACTGTGAAGTAGTTTGTTGATGGCCTATGAGCAACCTAAGGTGCAAGGTGAAGTTTATGTTCCATTCCTCTTGTTTACATTCAGATAGTGTTAACCATGTTGTTTTTATTAGCTATCAGCATCTTTTATAGTTTTGTGAATAAAATGGCTGGGATAGGATAACATTTCTGTAATTTGAGTTTTACTTAATTTTTTAATGGGCTGATATATCTATGCAAGGTTGCTGATCTATATCTTAAAAGACTATTGAAGTGGATCAGTTGATTATCTATGCCTGTTCATTTTTTGTTACCGGTAACTCATTTGGTTAATCACACTGTGTAAAGGAAAGTCTATCTTAGTTTGTAACCTCATTCATCCACATTCATTTGAAATCCTTGTCCTCTCTCAATTAAGAAGACCATTATTTGTAATTAATAGACAATTCTTTGTCACCTAACCAAACTTTAAAATTTTAAAGTAAGGTTTATGTCTAGAGTGATGAAAAAACTTTTCATAGTTCTTGTGAAGGTGTTGAAATTTTAATTTGCACTATTGAAAAATTAAATCATCTGTTTTATTTTCAGACCAATGAAAAAATGGAAGAACCAAAAAGCTTGAATTTAAAACAAATAAACGTAAGTTTTTTTAATTTCTATATTATAAGTAATATTTATAATAATTTTAATGCTTTAATGTTAATTAGGCCTAGTTGGTCTTATTTTGAATCCAACATATACCTAAATACATCTTAACAGTAGTATTTATAAATCAATTTATAAATAATAAATCAACAAATTAGTTGAATGATGATACATAATATATGATAGTTTCACTAGTGTATATTTATGTACCACTAGCAAAAGCACAAAAAGTGGTCTAATAAATTCAGTCGGAGAGTGGCCCAATAAATTCAGTCTAGTTGCTCCTGATGAGCATGCCACAATAATTTGTTTAGGAAATGGTTCAAGGGTTCCATTGGAAATTTTTCCCGAATTAATGATAATTTCTTAAGTGGATTTCATACAGTGCAAAAACTGTTTTGATATTCTGAAACTATTTATCCACCCAAGTTTCAACAAATATGCAAATATGTATGTTTAAAAATTCCAAAACAATAAATTTTTCATTTCTATTGCAAAATATTTTTTGACTGATATACTCACGTTTTTACGTATTTTACTTTCTTTTCCCTCCTCCTTTCTGATTTTTGTTTCTTAGAGGATCAGCTAATAAATTTTGTCAAAAATCAAATAAAAGATTTTTCAGAATCTTAAACCCATTTACCATGCCTTTTTACTTAACACCACTATAAAATTAATTTAAATATAAGTATTATTTAACATATGAAAATAAACCAAATTTTTTATGCTTGTGTGTTTTTCTGTTATTTTAGGCGAGAGTGGATCGAGTCAGTATTGATGGTTTAGGAAGAACAAAAAATGATATTGTTGTTGAAGTAGTCGAAGATTTATTTAAAGTCAATAATTTTGAAGAAGTAAGTTTAATAAAGTGAAATAAATATAATAAACTTGTATTTTTTGTAAATATATTACACTTTTAAGATTTATTGTAGATATTTAACCCATTGGCGTACTATCACGGAACCTCTCTGTGACGATTTCAGGTGGCCGATTCATACCATCATGGAGCGGTTCTGTGATGACGACATCATATTTTTAAATATATTTTGTATTTGTTTCAATTGATCAGTGCTTGATATGAAAAAAAAATAGCTGTCGAATTATAAATAAAATACATTTAAAAATTTTGATTTGTATGTTAGGCATATACTCTCAAGACCAATTTACATCATTGTTTCGTCTGCTGCACAGCTGTACCACTTCACGACTTTAAATGTCAGTCATTCAGTTGAGCACTTGGTATACATGTTATTTTTTTTTAGTTTATTAACGTCTGGATTTATACTTATTTGTATTATTAGCTAAGCAATTATGTTGTGAATAGTTTGGTAAACAGCAGATTATTTTGTCAACAAGTATTTGTGTGTAGGCTGTATTTAATTTTTATCTGTGATTGTTTAGGTTATGTATTTATATTAACAGTGTCTAGAAGGAAAAGGAATTGTTCTGAATTATTTTTAAGTGAAATAGACAGAACATTGGCCAAACAAATGATATTTTTAAGTAGGGAATTATGCCATCAATAAAAATATACCAAAATTAATGATATATATATAGACATGGACAATATTTTAATAATAAAATACTTTCAAAAATAAAAATGTTTATAAAAAAAAAATTATTTGCGGAAACAAAATAAATCCCAAACCATTTTTTTTTTTTTTTTACTTGAATCAATGTTTAGCTTATTTTGTGGTGATTAAGAAAAATATATAGGCTACATGACATTGAAAACTACTCTAAAAAATCAAATCTAAAAATCTGCATTTTCTTGTAATTTAATTGGATCTTGAAGTGGCCTCAATGACAGCAGAAATAGGTATGCTAATACGCCGAGGGAAAAATAAGGAGATATCTTCAAAAAATGTTCTTCATCCAGCTGTTACATCTTAACCGTCCACTTACCACTTTAGTCAATTGGGTGTATAATATAGCCAAACTTGACGGATTCCAATCTGACAGTTGTGATTACTCGTGGTATTTCACCTTTCTCCTTTCTTTTTTATCCTTCTATAAAATTGGATTCTCCTAAAAATGGATATCTCCCTTCTACTTCCTCTTTACTTTCTACCATTCTTCTCTCTTTGTTTGCTCGACTTTTTCCTTGCCATGTACATTGGTGTAGCTCACCTTATACAATTTATATTTTTTGTGCAAATAAATTACTAATTTTTATAATATGCTTGTTTCATATTTAGCCTATATTCGAATAAATAATTTAAAGTTGATATTAAAGTCTATATTCAAAATTAATTATTTTATGTTGATTGCAATACACTTTTTTTAGTTTTAACCAATCAGCAAAGATTTTTGAAGTTGAGTAATGTCTTTTGCAGATCCAAATAAATTAAGCACTACAATTCTAAGTAAACATTTTTAACATGCAAGATTGTTATCTAAGGGGTTTATGATGGACAAATGTTCGTTTGATCTAAGGTTTAGAGTGAATCCCAGCTATTCTAAAAAAAAATATGTAAATTTACCAAAAGTAAATCTTTAACAATTTAAAGGAGGAAAATTCATTCTACTCTAATAAGAAACACGCAATTGACAAAACTAAATTTCATTGAAAATTAGGCATAAAAAAGGTAAAAACAAAAGTGGGTAGCTCTTAGTTTCATGTGCAAGGCATCATACATTTTGCACATGCTAACATTATTTAAATGCATATTCACTTTAAATAATTATATTCAAATATGTAAATCAAGTACTTATCTTGCCCCACAGACATGGGTTAGAGTCAATTTTGGTTATTATTTTGTTTAAAAGATTTGTTTATCTTCATGGATAGGCTTCCATGGTTGTCACCATTAATAAAAAAATCTTGGTTTACGGTTTGACCGCTTCACTTGGCTATGTACATTTTGTGCTAACATTGCTGACGTTTAGGCCACAATACATTCAACCATCTTCGGGGCAGACGGACACTGTTCTTCATAGATCTTGACTCACTTTTGAGTTTGACTCGACTCAAGCACTCAAGTCGAGTTTTGTTAACCCTTTCGATGCCGGGCATATTTTCCCTTGGTATGCGAGAAATGCCGGGGGTATTTTTAGTGAATATGCATAGTTTACGTTATTTTGTTCTAACTTTGTTATTTTTCAAGATATTTTCATAATTATTTTTTGGTTTTTCTTGTTTTGAAATGCTCTTTTTACTACTTATATATTTTCTCAAATAAAATATTGGTTCTAGTTTGTAAAATCAACTTTTTTTAAAAATTAAATTTTTTTTTAATTTTTCAATTTTGAAACTTTTTAGACCATACAACAAAAATACTAGGGCTATAAAAGTGACTTTATTTGAAAGAACATTTAATTACTAACATGCATACCAAATTTCAAAGTCTTACCTTGAAAATCCCAGGATTTATCGTAATTTTTTTTGACAGTACAAAATCACATATTTGTCACAATTGAGCGATTATTTCAAGTGTGACAAATATATTTCAACAAACGCATATTTAAAAGATGTTTAAAACACTTTTTCTGAGTACTATAATCAATTCTCAACAGATTGGTACCGTATATGTGGCATATTAACGAAAATGCCTTATAGAAAAAAAAAATTACGAGCGGTCCGAAATATTGGACCGCGGCATTTTTAGCGTAACTACCGCTGTCCGAAATATCGGACAGCGGCATCGAAAGGGTTAATAACAGTGTTTGTCTCGTACTGAAGATTTGTTTATTTTTAATATATAAGCTACAAACCTGCCAACTTAAAATATCTTGATGTTGTTTTAGGGATTATTAAAAATAGGCAACTTTACCACAGTTTTAACAATATACAGTCATGACCCTTCCATAGCAGTCCTGTGGAGCTAGCGCTCCAAGTTGCCAGGAAGCACAATTACGCTTCATTACTTTTGTATTGCATTGTCTCACAAAGAAGTGGACAAATAATAATGAAGAAAGTGCCTTGACATATTATTAATCATCAGTAACTTGAAATTTACTATTAACAGCTATGGATGTAAACAGATGACAAATACACACTGCTACTGGTGGTTGCTAGGATCGCTAGCGTCATGTTTGTTGCCAATATCTAATGGTATTGTCATGACCAAAAAATTATTAAAAGTGTTTTAATAATTTTCTTTAATCACATGTTCTCTGTACAAAATATATTTATTGTTTTGCTGATGAAAACTTAAACAAAGTATTTTATTTTTTAGTGATGAGCAGCACTTAAAAGTATTCATCTAAATTTGCATAGGACTACTATTATTAATTGAACTAAATTTGGTAATTGAAGTTTGATTGTGTACTATTTTAAGGTTCAGTGTTGATTGATTTGTCTCATTACAGATGCTTAAGATATCACATGCTGTTAAAAATAGACTTGACAGTTTAGGATGCTTTCAAAATGTTTTGGTTCATGTTGATACAAGCTCAGGACCTAAAGCCACTCCCGGCTCTGGCTATGAAGTAAGTCCCTTACAAGAACTTTTGTTTACAGTGTTAAGTTTTACGAAAAAAAAAAAATCTGGAATATATTTATTAAAACTATTGAAAGAAACTTAATGAAACTTTGTAGTTATGTACATGTCACAATACAAAACATTTAGACTAATTTTACTTCTTTTTTGTATAGCCAGGGGCCTAGAAGGAAGTCTTAGAAATTTTAAAAATAAGACTACCTTGAGTTATACATCATTTTAAAGGTCTTTGCTTGTACAATAAAAAAGTGCAAACCTGAAAATAAAGCAACTCAAAGAAATTAATGTCATACAACTAATTCTTAGTTATAGGGCTATTTATTTCTGTTTGAGGTCTCTGTTGTTGATTTTTAACAATTGTAATAAAAGACTGTGTTATAAAAATAACTATGTTATCTAACAAAAAATAAGAACAAATATTAAAAAAATTTTGACAGTAGGTATACCCTAAAAAAGAATGACCCAGTCTGAAAATAAAACCTTTCAAAAAATTTAATGTCATAACTAATGCTGCTTTAAAACAAAAAAGATAAGATAGTTATTATCTATTGCTGCGTACAGCTACAATTTAACTGACAGAATATGAGAAATTAATTTATTTTCAAAAGAAATGTGTTACATATTTCTTTTGAAAATAAATTAATTTCTCATATTCTATCAGTTAAATTGTAGCTGTACGCAGCAATAGATAATAACTATCTTATATTTTTTGTTTTAAAGCAGTATTAGTTTTATAACATTAAATTTTTTGAAAGGTTTTATTTTCAGACTGGGTCATTCTTTTGAACTCAAGTTTGCACTTTTATGTTTTAAAAACAAAAACCTATTAAATGAGGTATAACTCGAGGTAGCTTACATTTAAAGTTTTTAAGACTTCCTTCATGGGCCATCCCCTGGCTTTCTCAAAACAAGTACAGTTAGTCTAAATGTTTGGTATAGAGACGTGTACATAACTACAAAGTTTCATTACGTTTCTTTCAATAGTTGTTTTAAAATTAATAAATATATTCCAGACTTCTTCTCAATCACGTATACATCAAAATATAATGATGTAGTGCCAACTTGATTCGTATTATGTTCATAGAAAGGTCATTCAACAGTTGTAAATATGGATAATAATTACTATACGAGTTGTAAACACTATAACATTAGGCGGGGCTGTAAATAACCCGCTCGTCTTTTCCGGCAAGTACTCTGCAGAAGTAGCTTGAGTCATCTTTGGCAATAACTATCGTGCAGGCTACAATTTCGTTCCTGCCAAATCTTACAGATGTTTTGTTGATTTTTCAACAAATGTTCTTGCCGTTTTGTACTTTTATTATAAATAAGGCATCTAACCAGAAAATAGTGTTTCTTACTGTAGATTTTTTTGCCGGCGTGGTGGCTTAGTGGTTAAGAGGGCTCTAAACCCCCGCGCTGTGAAGCGTAAAAACTGCTTTGCGCGGTCCAAGATACTGCCCTTATTTACTGTCGTAAAATTATAAATGAAACATCTATTTAAAGATAAAGACATTTTTGACTCAAATCGCTTTTTAGAATTTTCGAATTCTCCTTCATTTCGATTTTATAGGTTATTGAAGTTACCCAATATTCAAACTAGTGCCAAAATAAAACTAGAGCTGTTATCGAAATTTTAAAAAGCGATTTTAGTCAGAAATGTATCTGGTTTCAATTTAGTTTTGGTTTCAGATCGATATCTTTAAATCTGTAGCCGCAATGTTGGACCGCGCAAATGCCTGCATGTTAATTTATTGCCAAAATATGCGGTGATTCGTGAGATCCAAGTGGTGAAACCTCGAACTTCTTAGTCGCGGATGGATTTCACTACTTCATTCATAAAAACCTCAATTGTGACAAATATGTGATTTTGTACTGTCGAAAAAAATTACGATAAATCCTGGGATTTTCAATGTAGGCCTACGACGACTGATATCAGTATTATTTTACAGACTGATTACTTAGAGTTAGTCTAATTACTTTTGAATGGCTTATTTCGTTTAAATTAAAATGTGCGTTCCCATGTGGTTCCTGATATAATCTAACTACAAAGTAAAGCATAACCTTTTTATTCATAATGACAGTGCACAATATTTATTATATCATGAAAAATACTGTAATAATCATCTATATACAACATTTTTATGAAATAAATCATTTAAACTACATTAACGAATGCGTACAGTTAAAATATTAATTCAATAATTCCGGCTTGACCAAAGCAATAAGTAATTCTATAATAAGTCACTGTCACTATTGGCCTTTGTTTTATTTTAAAAATATAAATACAGTAATGTTAAGTCGTAACTATTAATTTATTATAGTTCATTAATGTTGTGGTAGAACAAATGCTAGGTCATTTATTTGTAATTTTATAAGAAGGTAACTTTGAAGCAAATAGTTTACCTAAACGGTAACAAGGACAGAAAAATATGACAGCCGGGGGACGGGGCGGGGCGGAGCGGCAATCCTTTTGTGAACTTGAAGTGATGGGGCAAGGTAGTGTTTGGGAACCTCGTACCACTCCCGATGTATTCCGTTGAACAGCCAATGAGAAGACTTAGGACGGTAAAACTTGACATAAGTGATATTTAAACATTGTGCAATGCGAAGAGAATTAATAAAATACTAATTTAAAAAAGTGTTCTTAATTAGCATAGTATGTGTTGGTAGATGAATTTAATACAATATTAATATAAACTGAACAAATATAACGGTGATCGATTAAGGTAAGCTTAAGTTTACCGAAATCGATCACCTTAACATTCGTAGCCTACATATTGCACTTATTTTTTATCAATACATTATAAGTAGACCCTATTATACTTTATGAAATTTGCATTTTTTTACGTTACTTGTGTATTGAAGTAAAATTGTTCAACTATTATTATATTGCTGAAATAAGATGTTCTGATCGGTTTGGTTTTGTATTAATTTAATGCATGTTCAATTACTTGAGTATCCACCGACCTAATTTGGGAGCTCGTGATCAACTTGTGGCAGTCACACTGATCAACTTGGGTAGTCATCGTAATAGACTTGGCTATAAAAATGTCAAAGTAATAAAATGTTTTTATTGGTAATCTGTGAACATTTATAAAAAAAGTTTTTAATATGTTTGCCACATTTTTACAAGATGTACTACGTTCATGTATCATACTATCTATTCAATTACATGTTTTCAACCAGCTCGTCTAGTTTTAGTAAATTAGTTGGCTTGTAAAATTGTTGTACACAGTTGTTATTTATTTTTATTTGTTATGCATTTTTATATTATTTTTGTAATTAACTATTCCAATATTAGGAATTAATTAACTACTAGAAAATTAACTATAACAAACCTACACATAGGAACTAATTAGATGGCTGCTGAGTTACTATTTCCCCTGTCACTGTTATTTATATGGTGTTTAAGAAAATATTTAGGGGTTACTTTATTTTCAATATGTTTGTTGTATTATTATAAGTTGTACTTCAGTTAACTATGTTCTAAGTTGTACTTCAGTAAACTATGTTCTGTGTAGTATTAACAATGCAATTATTTTGTTTAATTACTGTAGTTTTGAGGTAATTAGTTGCCTTAAGAATTTGTTGTTATATAGTTTTACTTCAATTGTCATGCTTTTTTGCTTATATGTTGGAATTGTCCTAGTAAGAAAACTTATTATTGTATGTGCTACAGTACTTACACTACCTTTGTACAATACATAATATGTTAAATGATATGTTATTTAGTTAAAAATAATTGTAAAAACCGTACAATAAATATTAATCAAACTACAGTTTAATTGACAGTTGGATATATTATTCTACTTTAACATCAAAATATTTTTGTATGGTTCATTTAGCATTATTTTGTTTTATTCTTCAATTGACTGTACAAAATACATTGTTATTTTTAAATGTTTGGCATTTTATTGAATAATAAACCACGTAAAGCAAATTGTTAGGGTGCTAAACACTTGTTACATCTATTTAGTAAAATACATTATTTATAGTTGTCCTCAGATCTTTAAGCGTACCTAGCCCCACTTTTATATCAAACTCTTCAATTGTTGGGTATAATAAGTGTGGTATATAAATCAATTTTAAATTTCAAACGTTTTAGGAGTCAAATTTTGTCAAAACCCGTGATTTTAAGTAAGCTTTGATTAGAAGTTCAATAATTTAGTAGCCCTCCTTATTTTCAGTGGAGCGTAAAAACTGCTTTACGCGGTACTACAAACTACTTTACTCATATAAAAAACTGAGACCAAAGTACTGTGTGAATTGCTGAGGTCAAACTGGTAGACTAAGTAAGTCTAAACTACCCTGAACATACATGTTTATGAGGCCAAACTACTGTCAGGCAGGTGAGCCCAATCTGCTTTGAACGTCTAAAGTTATATGTTCGAAATTGATATATGCTCACAGCAGTTTCTCTGTTTTAAATTATATAAAATTGATTGTGATTGCAATAAAACGTATATAGGTCAAACTTCAAGACCAATTTCAAAAAGAATAATGAGCACATTTACAATTATAAAAAAGAAAATACAGAAAAATCAAAATTAGTTGAACATGCTATTAATGAAAAACATGATATCAATTTTAATTCTACAAGTGTAATTTTAAAAGAACCTTTATGGACCAAGAGAAACCAAATTGAAAGTGCATGTATGGCAGTTTTGAAAGATGAATGTATTTCCCAACCGTCTCTAAATTTTAGTAATATATTTTTACCTTTGATTAAAGAAGAAATATCATCGAAAATTGAAAATTCTAAGCCATATTTTAATTCATAATAATTCTTATCAAACTTAGCCACTTAAATTTAATTTAACTAGTATTTAATGTTTGTTGCGGCGCAAATAGGGTTTTTGTGGGGTGCCCCTCCACTTTCCTTTTAGTAACTATAGTAAAATATTACTATTTTTTATAAAAACAAAATGACATAAAAAAATGTTAAGAAATAAAATACAGCAGCAAAACCGGTACTGACTGGAAAATTGACAATTGTTGAAAAGAATTGGCCTTTCGGCTCAACATACATTCAGAAGTCAGACAGAGAAGGTCGGGCGTGTAGCCACCTGAGGAGACGGCAGACGGGAGGAAGGGGTATTTGGGTTTCCGGTTGAAAATACTACGAAAACCTACTATACAGGAAATGATTCTTGGGGCTATATTGCACTTCGTCCGGCGGATTAAACTGGACGTAGTTCCAACTTCTATCGCCAGTGTCGCATGACTTCTATATTTTCTTTCCCTTTAGAGCCCTCTTAAGGCCTGGACTGCGGAAGGCAAGGTCCAAAGTTTGAATCCCCACTGAATTAACGGTCGGTACTTCACTCGTTGAATAAAGTTCACACACAGGCTTGCAAGCCCATATGAACTGGCGAGGGAAGTTTTAAATTAAAATAAATAATAAAATTTTATTTTAGCCTTTTTTAATTATTATTTTTATTGTTGTTGTTATTATAATTATTGTGTTTATTGGTAGTATTTTGTGAACTTATTATGCACTGGGATCATATATATAAGCCAAAAACCACCAAACAGATTTGCACAAAATTTTAAAGGAAGTTAGCTTTAGTATCTAAGGGACCCACTAAGAAAAGATTTTTCGAAATTCCATTCCTAAGGGGTATAAACAGCCCCTCAAAATTTCATTTTTTCCATAAGAATAACATTGAATTGATTTTAGTAAATTAATAAGAGCTGTTTTGTAAATAAATAAACATGTTTATTTTGTATATTTGACATTGCTCTATTGATGCATTGAGAGTTTAATCTTCATCTGTTAAACAGAAACAAATGAAAAAATACTATACTATACTAATAAATACATAGCAACGCAAGTTGTGTAAGTGAAATACTGTAAATAAATTTAATATTGTCATTTTACTTTATACGGTTAATCTACTATTATTTTTAGTCAAAAGTCACATGCCTAGGTCGAGGTGTATTGTGCCGGAACACAAAGTGTTGGCACTAGAAGCATGCAGGGGTGCCCCCTAGTATATATATATAGAAACAAATCCTTATGTGTCTGTCGTTTATGTATTACTAAACCACTCATTGGATCGCCATAAAATTTTGGGAAACTCCCGGGAAGGTTTCTGGTGTGGTTTTATTCACATCCGATTCTAGGGCTCCGCCCCACTGACCTTTAAAATGTTATTCTTATGGAGTTATTTTATTTATTTAATTTATCATAACAAAAATAAAATAAATGAAATAAAACCTTTCGAAAAATACCCAAGTGGGATATCAGGTTAAAGGTATTTTTCTCTCGATTTCTAATATACTATCAGAGTTTAGAAAAGATTATGAGTATGTTCTCCATTGCCCCAAAATCCAAAATTAATTGTGATATTGTGGTACAGACAAAGTGTCCTGGTGAGACCATAGGGCGAGTTCCATAAATAGGACCTATTGCAAAGTGTTCTGGAGAGGCCGCAGGCTGAGCTTCCTTATGATTGTAGCGAGTGACGGGGTTGGCACACAAAGCTACCATAAGTAAACTTGAAACATTACTGTTTATATGTTTGTTCCGTAGCAAGACACTGGTAAACAGCTAGTGCCTCATAATTAACATTTGTCTTCTTGTCTTATTGAAAACCATGTTACTTTGTTTGTATTTTAGCAAATTTTGTCTGATTTGCAATGATGTACTTCCACTATAATTTTTGTGTTTATGAGTTTATTTTGTCATGTAATATCTATGAAAATTTGTACTTTTATAGATAATAGGAAAAAAAACATTGGTTACCACTCTAAAATGGTTGTATTTTTCAGCAATCTTTCAGTAATCAAATAATACAAACAAAATTGTAAAAATTAAATTAAACAATATTTTTTGTATTTTGTTATTTTAAACATTACTAATTAAATGTGTTTATATTATAGATAGTTTCATTTTGAACAAAAGCAACAAATATGGTGTATATATATTTCGTATATGTATACTTATGATTTTTTTAAAATTGTTATCTCCGTGATTATTTCATAGGGGTCGGATCAATTGAGCTAATTATCTTCAATCAATAAGCTATTCATTGCATGTAGTCTATAACAGAAGCACTGCTAGGCCAGAGAACATAGTCAACCTTCATCTTCCTAGGTAGGCCATAGTAAAACACGTGCACATTTAGAAATATGCATCCAAAATTTGTGTCATCCTAAAAGGGTTAAGAATTTGCAGAGGTTGTCGGAGGTTTGTCGGCTATGTTGGTTTGAATCCCTTAAGAACAATGTTATGTTCTAACTGGACATACAATCAGGTGTATCCAAACTAAACAGTTATTTTTAAATTGATTTTTCCTAAACAAATTGCATTTGAACAAGAATAATATTGCGTGTGGAAATTGCTTTCGCATTCCATTTTAGTTTTATAGACAAAATATTTAGTTTGATGTTTTTATTTTCACATATTTTCCGAAACTAGGCATATGCATTCAAAATATGAAAAGCAAACCCAACGTTGAAAAGCAAAAATATGAAAACGTTTAAAATGACACCTCATACACAACTTTTGGTCATTAAAAACGAAAAAATATGGATTCGCAAACAACATTGTTCTTATGGTATTAAAACCACCATGGCCGACAGCCTCTGCAGACTCTTAAAGCAAGAAGATAAATCTATCAAGACCCAACATGTTTTCAAATGTTAGTAAACACTATCGACAACTAGATGGAGAGAAGAAGAATCCAACGTTTACGATTTCATTTCGCCATTTCTTTAGTTGGCGTCTGTCAGTAAACTGTTTGTTTACATTCTGGTTTGAAGTACTTCATGCAATTTTATTTTATATTTATATATATAAATAATTTATGATTGATAAAATTATAATAACAGGCTAAGAAATTTATGAATACACAATTTTATAACATGTTACCATAGGAACATAAATTTTCGGTAAAATGCACTATCTTTAGTTTTATCATTATAAATTTATGAATTCCTATAATAAACCCTATATACTGTACATTTTCTGAAAGTTTATAAAATTTGGGAAAGCTTGTATATCTTGGAATTGTGTATTGACTAGTATGTATTACATTTCCAGGTAGGGCCCCCCCCCCCCAAATGTTTTTGGTAAACCTTTATTTTTATTTTATAAAAAGAAAAAAGTAAATAAGTGTTTATACTTATGTTATTTATTTTTTATAAAAACACAGAATCTTACAAGTAAAATGATATAATATAATACTAAATCTAAGGATCAGAAGTATTTTTATTTGTTTTTAAAAAATATCCTTGCAAAACTAGGAAAATTGGCTGCCAATAGAGGGTTTTTTAGTTGCCAGTAGTTAGGTTAATTATTAATTTAACTTCAAATTAAAGTTAATTTTTGTCTTGATAGAATTATTTTATCTCTTGTTTAAGTTAATGTAATGTAATTAATGTTTCAATTTAATGTAGTTAATGTAATCAATACTACAATGGAGGCAAATATTAAATTTACTCATGCAATATTATATCCAACTAAGAGACACCCTTGAACACTTTGTGTGCCAACCCCGCCGTTGCTGCGCTAGATACACCTTGGCCTTTGGCTTCGGCTTGTGACTTTTGACTTCAAATAAATAGATTAACCGTACAATGTAAAATCACAATATTAAATTTATTTACAGTACCTCACACGTTTCTACCTATTTATAGCACCCAATGGTATTACTTAGCCTATTTCAAACGTGTTCATTTATTTTTGTTTAACAGCGGAAGATTAAACTCATTTTATAATATTTAAAATGCATCAATCACAGACCAGATTTGTTATGTGGGATCAATAGTACAATGTCAAATATGCAAAATAAACATGATTATTTATTTGCAAAACAGGTGTTATTAATTTACTAAAATGAACCCAATGTTATCGTTATGAAACAATCCTTTAGGGGCGATTTCTACCCCTTAGGAATAATTTATCAAGATGGAAATACTTTGGCTGTACTATTTAAGACCTAAAGAAACAGTGTACAACATTTCATCTCTCTACATACAAAGGAAGTTGGAGAACTAGTGATGAGTGAGTGAGTCAGCCAGGGCTTTGCCTTTTGTAAATATAGATTACATTTTATGTGTAAAATATACATCCAAATTAAGTATGGACATTTAAATAATTGGCATCAATTCCCTGATAAATGATTTGTTGCTCTTATTACAGTAAAACCTCGATATTTTGACACTGGACTACTGAGTTGTCGAAGTATTGCAATGTCAAACTATAAGGAAAATATGGTAATCATGAAAGGAAAAAACTATTTTTATAGGAAAATTGTACTGTTATTTTCTTCATCAAACCTAAAAAAAGCTATGTTTTCATATATCAATATATGTCCAAAGGAATTGATAAGAAATACGCAGTTGTTAAAGTATGGATAGTATAGTACTTACAAGATACAGTAACTTATATAAAAAAGTTAGTAATTTTTAAACTGTTATTGTTATTTTGTTGATCTGGACATGTCTAAATGGTGCACAGCCTGCCATATATAATAATTTTGCCACATCAAGTCACCATTTTGGTGTTGAATTACGAGGATCTACTATATTAGAAGTAATTATTAGTTTTAAGATTGTCATATTTTATTACAGTTTGGTGTTACCTTTACTACATTTAATTAGTAAAGAAATTAATATACAAAACCTGAACTTGAAACTTGCAAAACAAATTCACATTTTCCTAAATTTTACGTAGGTGACTTACATAGTCCGTGAGCTGAAACAGATTGCTGGAGGCGTTCAAACTATGGTAGGAACCAACAACGAAGGCCTTCTTGTAGGTTCTATGAACGCACCTAACATTTTCGGAAGAGGAGAGAAGCTACAAGGAGAGTTGAGTTATGGCAGTAAACAAACGAAGAACTTTAATATAACTTTCTCAAAACCAATACTTGGTCTGACTGAATATAATACCAGGTAATGTTTTGCTTTAACTTGTAAACTAATATAAAGCTAGGTAATGTTCAGCTTTTAACTTACAATCCAATAGTTCTTTGGCTAATATATTTGTCAAATAGATCGGCACTAGTGGTGCAGTGCTGTAACCCAGCTACTTGGTGACAAAGTGCTGAGGAGATTGTAGGCGATATGTTCTATAATACCAACATGGCCTCTGCTCAATGTTTGCCATCAACATGGTCACTACTAGAGAAGTCTGGGGTGTCCATGGTGGGTGGTATTCAGGGTCATGACGTGTATGGGAGAGAACTGAGAATATGGCTCGTCAGTTAGCTGAAAATCAGTCAATACTATGTGATTCGGATTCCACGTAAAGTTGTACACCTCTTAGTTGCACTGGCTATTGGGCTATTAATAAATGGCTTTTTCTAAGGAACAGTCGACCCTAGTTAGTAACAATGACTACACTCGTTCATCATGCTCACACACCCCTTATATTCGCCAATATCTTTACGATCGGTGTCTTAATTATGATTATGATTAATAATACTAACCCAGATCGTTCGCTGTTGCCAATTAATCTTCATGCAAACAAGGTAAAATTGTAAAAAAAGTTTTGCCATAGTGCTGTAAAATTTTTTTATTTGTATAGCACTAATTTAAATACAGTTTTTAAATAATGTCACATTTATTACCATAGCTTATTGACCTTGACTTAACTTTGAATAGAGTTTAATTTTGACATTGTTAATATTTTGTAATTTTTATAACGAACTAGTACAGCACCCGGTCTTTCGTTCGGGGTTTACGTTGATTTATATTATGCTTACTGCATTCAGTAATACAAAACATGGATAAATTAAGTTAACTCTAGGTTGTTTAAACGATTTTTAATATATATATAAAAAAGAAAGTTTTATTAAACAGACTTATAAACAATATTTACAGCTTTTTCCCCTTTGTGAAAATGTGCAGGTTCCTTCCGCTTGAAACTCGTGAGTGCAAAAGTACATTGTGGTTAGGTTTGGTACGGTATTTTTATCAGAACCACAGTACCTAGAAAAGAAGACAATAGGTATCACGCGCATCTCCCATGTCGCCACATAAACAAAAATACTGTTCTAATTCCTGTAAGTACAATTCCAGCTGAACTTGTTTACTATTTAGCTGAATGCTTCAATATAATTGGTAGATATAGTTACCAGTATTTAATAGAATAAACAAATCAGCTGATTTTGTCCATGTGACGTCACAGTCTACTGTGCAGCCTCGTCGTGATAACTACCGTCTTTTCTAGTTTACGTGCTTCAGAACTATGTAAGTTGTGTGTTTATTACAACAGGTTACTAATGAAACTATTATAAATAATTGTCAAATTCGTATTGCCATAGGTCAAATTGCTATTGATCTCTTCTTTGTTCTGAAACCTAACATTACATTTTACACCAAAACAAAACTTTATTGCTCCCAGATTACACAATAATCTTCTACAGGAAATTAAAAATACAACAAAATTTCATTCTTTTTATGTTTAAATTAAAACAGTGGCTGCTTAATTTATTAATTTAGAGGATATTGAAATTCTGTTAAAAGTACAATCTAGAATAATATTAATTCACATAGCCCAATATTTATGAGTGTTTAAGGAAATTATATGTTAAGACTCAACAGTTTTGTCATATGTTGTACATTATGAAAGTCAACGTTTAAACCACAATATATTTTTTAACATTGTTTCAACTTATAATTGTATTCTGAAATACTAGTTTCAATTAAAGAAATATGTATAAATAAACAAAATATAATGGGAATAAATGAATACTTATTGGGGGTTGGGTCATAATTTATTCCACGAGACATGGACTATACTATTAAATTCCCAAGAACATTTTGCAATGATGAACAGCTGAAAATGAACACTGTGCATTAAATATATAGTTTTCGTTTGTACTAGAAAAGTTAGTTCACATAGATATAATTTGAATACATTAAACTTCGTTTTATCCAGACCAATGTGGTGGTATTTTGATCCAGATACAAAAATCAACAATAAGTTAAAAATTGGGTAAATATTGTTAAAAGACACCTACATGGTACAATAGGCAATGTGCGCTTCACAGAAGCATGCAAATGGTCTGGCCTTGCTTCATTCACGTGAGAATATTATGGGAACTGAAAGAACGCCCGATAAAAATACGACACCATTGCTAAACTGGACCAAAGTCAGTGTTTTTATGTAAATAGACAACAAAAAGCTGAATGTACAAGATGCAATCCATACAATAGCCTAATTTTGTTGGCTATTCTTGTGACTAAGATGGTCTGAACAACAAAAATAGGAAGGTCATTTGAATAACCATGTAAAACAGGCTTTAATAACGTTTAATATCATACTAGAAAGTATTTATTCAGCACTTTTCAGTATTCTGCGTATTCATAACCTTACTATAACCTTAAATGTTTACTTACACAATTGAGCGGCAACTAATAGAAACAATAAAAAGCGTGTGACATATGAATAAAATATCTAAATGTATGTAAATACATATGTAAAAAATAGGTAAATAAATGCTAGCGCTCCGTGTGGATTGCCCAAAATCAAATCCAAATATAATACAGTACTGCTAAAGAGGTTTTAGCCTACGCATTCCATTTAGACAAATGAGTGGGAATAGCTTGTTCTACAATATATAACAAAATCATTTCGAATTCACAAACTTCATTTAAGTATAAGTACAATGCGGATATATCTTCAAATTTATTTGGAAGTTCATTATATGAAGTACTTGTGTATTTCTTTATATACACCCAACTAAGATACAATAATCACCAAATACATTTACTTACACAAACTCATACTCTTGATACTTTAAATTACATTATTCTAACAAATTTGAATAAAAAAGTATTTACTCAGTTTCAGTACATAATTGCAGTTTCAAGTATTTGAGTAGAGCAGGAGTTATAATTGGAGGTGGGCGTTGGTAAGTTTGCCAGCACGGTGTCGGACATCGTCCAGGCTGCCTTGAGATACCTAGAAAGGTGGTGTAGGGACAAGGGGCTCTCTGTTAATCCTAACAAGACCCCTTGTACTTTTCACTGGGAAGAAGAGGCTGGATGGCCTATACATGCCCACTATGGGAAATATGGAGCTAAGAGCTACAGGGTCGGTTAAGTATCTGGGGGTTATCCTGGATGCTAAACTGAACTGGTTCAAGCACCTTCAGGAGAAAGCCAGGAAGTTCAGAATGGCTTTTTGGGCTTGTCGGAGGGCCATTGGGACATCTTAAACCAAAGATGGTTTACTGGCTATACATGAGTGTACTTCGGCCCTCCTTATGTTATGCGGCAGTTGTCTGGTGGCCGGCCATGGCACAGAATAGTGCAAGGCTAACATTAGACAGATGTCAGAGAATTACAGGCGCAATTATAACAACCCCATTGGCGACGATGGGAGGTCCTCACTGGGCTCCGCCCAATGGGCCTTTTTGTAAAAGGGGAGACTTGTAAAGCGGTCTTTAGAATAAGGACGACTGGTGGCTGGTTGTCTGGCCAACCAGGACTCCATGGGGAAGTACTATCTAGGGACATTGGTCTGGACCCGTTGCTTTCGATGGGAACAGACTTAATGATACCTAGGTACAGAATTGACAGACAGGTCACGGACTTCCTTCCAAGTAGAGATAAGTGGATAGGGAGTACCAAGCCTGCACAAGTCAAAGGAAGTGTCTGGTATACAGACGGCTCACTTACAGAAGGAGGCGCAGGTTCTGGGGTGTACGGGAGGGGGGCACGGAAAGTTCTGTCTGTACCTCTAGGCCATCTTCCAGGCGGAGGTGATGGCTATTATGACAGCCACACAAGAAGAAATGCGTCTAGGTGGCTTCGGAGGAGTAGTTTCAATCTGCTCGGATAGCCAGGCGGCGATCATGGCACCACGTACCAGTTCTAAGTTGGTATGGGAGTGCCAGGGGATCCTGGAGACTTTTTGCCAGCGTAAACAGGTGAGACTCATATGGGTCCCTGGGCATGCTGGTATTGATAGAAATGAGAGAGCCGATGCACTGGCTAGGAGAGGGGCAAAGTGCCCTCTGCTGGGGCTGGAGCCGGCTCTTGGTATTCCTTTTCAAAAGGTAAAAAGAAGAATTGACAGGTGGACCTCTGAGGAACACGATGGCAGATAGAGGACCGAGTCCGGGCTCAGGCAGTTTCATGCACTTATCCAAGGACCAGATCGCAGGTACAGCAGAGATCTGCTGAGCTGTAACCGGGCCAAGGTGAGGGCGGTTACGGGAATGCTGACCGGACATAATCTTCTTCACAGACATATGAAGATAATGGGCCTAACAGAAGACTCCACATGTAGGCTTTGTGAGGGAGGATGAGGAGAGCTCCATACACATCTATTGTCATTGTGGAGCTCTCTCATCTCTTAGGCATAACACGGACTCTGGGTGCCGCTTTTCTGGAACCAGAGGATATTAAAAGGGCTACACTCGGGGAGATCATGTCCTTTATAAGGGGGACTGGTCTCTTGTGACACTGTAGTCAGGCTCGGGGCGCAAAGGACCATGGAGTCTAGTTGCGGTGGGCTTGGTGACAGGACCACAATCCAGTGTATCTAATCTAATCTAATCTAATCTACAGTTTGCTGTGTACCAGGAACTATGACTGCACATGTAAATGTCTATGATACTACGCAAGCAACACGGACGTAATGAGTTTATTGTCAGTGCTGCCATGAGAGAATTACGTTAAATGTTTCTACAGCGGTCTAACAGCTTTAGAAAACAAATACTCCATCGGATAACTAATCTGTATAAACCGGAATCCGGTTAATTTGGGTCCTTATAAAACGAGGTTTACTGTATATTCATAACAAATGTAGCTTACTTTGTAATTAGTTACATATATTTAACTGTTTTAGTTTTATTTCTGTTGTATTGTTATTATATCTATCAATAATATGAAAAATATTTTAGAAATATATATTATGTATAAAATATATTGTTTCCTGTGTATTATAATCAAAGAAAATCAAGATCTTTGGCTTTGATTGTGACGTTAAAGTGTTAAAATGATTAAATTCGTCTGCTAAAGAGCTTTTAGCTTACGAATTTCATTTAGACAAATGAGCGGGAATAGCTTGTTCTACAATATACAACAAAATCATTTTGAATTCACAAACTTCATTTAAGTATAAGTAGAATGTGGATATATCTTCAAATTTATTTGGAAGTTCATTATATGAAGTACTTGTGTATTTCTTTATATACACCCAACTAAGATACAATAATCACCAAATACATTTACTTACACAAACTCATACTCTTGATACTTTAAATTACATTATTCTAACAAATTTGAATCAAAAAGTATTTACTCAGTTTCAGTACATAATTGCAGTTTCAAGTATTTGAGTAGAGCAGGAGTTATAATTGTTAGCAATTTAACTTCAATTCAGCAAAAATTATTGTATCACGTCGTCTGCCAGTCACCTTTTAACCCTAGATTGTGAGGAACGACATAATTTATGTGACTAACAAAATCCCTTCTAAAAGCGAGGAACGGCATAATTTATGGTGTTGCTTTAAAATCAAAACGTATGTTTATTATCAAGCAATCACTATAAAGTTGGTACCAATCGATTCAGAATGGTCTGTTCTATACATATCAGATTTTTAATAATTTTTTATACCATTTTATAAACGTAGTAAATAAAATTAGAACGTGCAACTTGAAACTCACGTTCAATTCCCGCCCGGCGGAGGTCTGGAGGGAGTCAAATTGCCGATGTTTGCCATATCACTGAAGAATAACCAGAAGACGGAATAAGACTTACCAAATGTCTCTCTGTAGAGAATGAAATACTCTATCCAACAAAAAAAATTTCAATCTCTTAGACAAGACAACCACACCTGCATGTGCTGAGTCACTGGTATCGGACGACAGAGAAACATGAGTTTTTTTTTAATTAAAAAGTAAATTCTCTTCAATTGGGTATTTTACAAAAAATGTTTTTGTATACCCTTGTTTACATGATTTCCCAAAAGCGAGGTACGGTATAATTTAAGCTGTTGATTAAAGTTTAGCTAATAGATTATGTATTGAGATATATAAAAAAAAAATTAGCCAGATAGACAGAGAGTTGACAAGTTGATCGGTGCCGCTTCCAGCAAATTTCATGCATGATGTTGGCAATGGTCACGTGACAAGTTTTCACTTTACTGGAAGAAGCAGAGCCCGTCAACACCACGGCCAGGGTAGACATAGCCATTTTTACTTGTTGCGTGTCTGATTTTCTTTGTGAGTGTTTTATTCGCTGTAAGTGTTATGTTATAAATTAACATTTGAATGAATAAAATCATGTGTTGTGTTTATTGTAATCATAGTACAATGTGTTATAGTGGTTTTTAGTGTCTAAAATAATCAGAAATAGTGAAATTGATACTTATGTAGGTACTAGCCTAAACATTTATGTTTTATTTGATTTCAGCAAACAACACATAGAGTATTAGTGTAGCCTACTTATCTTAGAAAAAATAAAAAAATAGTATGTATTATTTTATAAGAAAAAGTCTAATTACCAAAACAATTTGACACTTAGTTACTGCGCTGGAACTCTTTAGAGATGAAAAATTCATATTTTGTTTCACAGCTCATTTTTTATCGTATATTTCAATTTTCAGAGTTGCTGGTACAATATTTGCCCACACCCAAGAATGGCCTATGTCAAAGTATAAACTCGGGGAAAATGGAGTAGTTTTAGATCTAAGTTTCTTCAGTTTCAAACATGTAAGTTTCAAAATAGTTTCATAACAAAATTAATGTGTACCTAAGTTGTAAAGTAATGCAAATTTTTACAATCCCTCAATATGTGAAGCCAGCAATATAACTTAAAAATCTTTATGTTTGAAGGTATCCAGAATCTAGAAGTATTTTCAGTTAAAAAGTTAACTTAAACTACTCTTAGAACCATCAGTAACTTTTGTTACTGTCCAGATCCATTTATTTTGAATTGCTGATGACTTCTACTTATAAATTATTGATACCTTGTTGATTTTTAGAAGATAAGTGATTGTGAGATAGTTCAGGCTTGATACTAAACTTACTATAACAAATTAGCAAAATAACAACAATTTTGTTTTGTTATTGTGGTGAAATGAGTTCAGTTACCACTATTAAATTGTATATGTTTATGCAATTGTTATAGTAGATATTAATAGGTTGGAAATAAATATCTTATGCTTGGATCACCTCGGCCTCTGTAATGCCATATGGTATTAACTTACTCACCCTCCATATTGTTAACTCCTCCCCCCATACATTTATGGTCGTATTGGACTGCTACCTATTCATACAAACACAGTATTGTTGACTCTTCCCCTCCATCAACTTGTACAAGTACGGTGATATTGTTCACACCCATCTACCCATATGCGTACCCATTGGGTATGAGTAGGTGGGATAATACCAAAGTACACGTACATGGGTAAGTCAATAACACTAATTGTATGAATAGACGGTTTTTTAACAATGGCTGCTATCTAAAAATATTATTTGAATTCAAAACTACATATTTTGCTATTACAAAATTCTAACATGTGATTGCTTAAAACTAAAAAAAACTACAGAGTGATGTACTTGGAATAGCCATTTCACTAGAAACGCCAAAGCCACAAGGAATAAAATAGAAAATTTCAACAATATGTATGATCACTCTGTTCAATAAACAAAATATTATCATAGGTACTGTAAGCCTACATATATTATTATTGCAATTCTTTTTAATTAAAAAAAAAAACACGTTTCTCTGTCGTCTGAGACCAGTGAATCAGCACATGCAGGTGTGGTTGTCTTGTCTCAAAATAGAATTCTTTTCCTCTTGCCTGAGTAGTGGGAGGAAAGGTAAAAGAAGCAGAGGTCCCATCCGATACTGTGGTTCTTCCGAGTGTGGTATGACCGGCACTTAAAACTCGCGAGGTTTACCGAGGCACTTGGCCAGGCGATGCACATTAGACTAATTGGAGTGGGGAGAGCTGCTGAGTCAGTGTGTGCCATATGGTAAATAAAAATAGAAAATAAAATCATCTGAAATTTAATTTGTTATTTACAATCTAATTTGTTAATAGATAAATAATAAATAATTGTTACAATCATTACTAATGAATTGGTAAAGGACGCGTTTAACTTTTTTTATTTATTTCTTTATAGATATATTGATAATATCATAATTTGATTTATTTATTTATAAGCGAATAATGTGCCTATTTCCAGAGACTTTGCAAAGAGCATAATATTTTGTTTTATTTGAGCAATAAGAGGTTTTAATTCAAATTCAAAATGTAAACGACCTTTCTGATTGGCCGTTATAATAAGTGTAAACAAACAACAAAGGAGGCGAAAATAAATTCCACTCCTCCAGCAACACGGTAACTAAGAGATCAGTCACATGGTGGAGAGGTAAAACAATGGTGGGAACGGTGTGTTATATTAAGTGGAGGGCGGTTTAGCACTCCCCTCCACTCCTAGTATTATTTCCCTCAATTCCCTCACGCGCAAGCCAAGTGCCTCGGTAAGCCTCGTGAGTTATACTGTTAGTTAACCACTTAATATACATACAGTTAAATGAAATCTGAATTCAGAAACAAAAATCTGTTTAGCTTAATCCTGCACAAAATTGTTTAGTTTTCCTTACCAAAAATATCTCTTCAGTCCATAATGTTGGCAAATTTAACCAAGTGTTTTTTAATCAAGATTTTTTTATAACATTGTTTTGTTAATTGTGTCTGTTTTTACTGAATTACTGACAAAAGGAAGATTCATCACCAGTTTTTTTTCTTATTTGTTAGTTAGTGAAGAACACAATTATTACAACAGAAAATTGTTTGTTTTAGTTAAGACACAACATCCAATTTGAAGGTGCAATTAGAGACATTAATATTGGAAATCGATATGCGCCTTTCGACATCCGACAACATGCTGGCAGCACTTTAAAATCCTCTATTAGACACATTTTAACCTATGACACAAGAAGATCAACTGGTTTTCCTTCTTCTGGAGCTCTTACAAGATTAACAACGGAGTTGGCTGGCCTTGGTGGAAATGTGGGATTTTTAAAAAACGATGCATTACTGCAGTTGGATTTTCCAATTTTAAAAGACTTTGTAAGTATAAATATGTTAATACTTCTTGAAATACAATTACTTATTGATTTTTTCTTAAATTATAACCATATAGGACATAGAACAAGTATGGGACCACCTTAATGTTTTGAATGGGTTCATATAAAACATTGAGACAGTGTATGGCCATAAAATGTTTTCTTCTATGTTTTGATATAGAATGTATTTTTTTCAAACCTAGAGGAGAGGGTCCTTGGAGGATATCTTAAAAAGTTTTAAGGAAGGCTATGATAAAATGAACATTATATTAAAACCTATTTTTTTATGAGTCAAGTTTCAAGTCAAAAGCTAACCTACCAGAAATGGAGACTGGGTAACTTTTATAAGCAGTGATATTTGAGTGGGAATTCAACATGTTTTAAAAGCCAGGTATGAAGTTAGTACTTAATTAAGGAAATGAAAAAGCTAACTTAAAAAGTTGTTATTGGTTTAACGATACAAATAACTTATCGACAGACAACAGTTAAAATTTAAATAAATAAAATAACCATAAAGGCTTCAAAATCCACCATTTTAATTAAAATATAATTTTTAAGTCTTCAAGTACCAACTTCATAACTGGCTTTTACAACATTTTGATCACTGCTTAGAAAACTTAATGAGTCACCATATCTGCCGAGGCGGTACTTTTGAATAGAAACTTGCAGTATCTTTACTTTGAAAAAAATAAGCCTAAATACTGGGCATTTTAACATAACCTTCCATTAGACCTTTTAAAGATATCTTCCAAAGGCCCTCTTCTCTAGGTTGAAAAATATTACAGTCTTCATCAAAAGATATTATAAAACATTCTACAGCCATATAATAAGTCTCAATTTTGTATTTCGACCTATTCAGAAGAAATTAAGGTGGTTCCATACTTTTTAACAAGTATAACATAAGCTAATTTATTACAAGATAAAGGGCAATAGCAAACTTACCTGGGAACAGACTGTGAACAGTAATTTTTTCAAAAGCTTAACAGTAGTGCAAGCTATAAGGCTATAAGCCTGTCATGAGTAAATGCTTTTTCTAATATAAAGGGATAAAGATGCTGCTCTTCTTATTGACCTTCCTGTGACCTTATCCCATAGACTATTTATCTTAGATGGGACTTAATTCTAAGATTCTAAGACTTAATTCTAAGGGGAGGACCAGTATAGTACAAGATTACTGATAAAAATAATTCCAGTCCAGGCTAGAATTTGAACCTGTGCCATCTAACCCAAGTTAATTCCTGTCACTTAAGACTTCTCGTTTACACTCCAGTAAGTAGTATTGTCAGTAAATCAAGATATGAGACGACACGCAGTGAGTCTCTTCAGTTAAAACATATATGATATTATATGGGGCATTTGACATGTAGTCCTTTTAGGAAGTTAATCAAATTGGTCACGTATTATGTATTGAGTAATTATTTTTCACTAAGTTATTAGGTGAGGTTAATAAATGCTTCTTAATTGGTTCAACGTATTAATTTAAATGATGGTAAGTAAAAAACATTGAAAAGTGATTTTTAGAAATATTTGGTTTTTTTTATAGCTGAAGACTACAATATTAAAAGTTAATTAAAATCAATTATTGATGAAAACTAACAATGAAATTCGAATAATAAAACCAATTCATCATAAATAAATAAATTAATGGTGGTCATAAGAGTGTTAACAGCTGCCTCAGATGCTACCAAAAAAATTCCCTTTAAAAGGGCATAAAAAGATGAAACTTGGTTAATACTTTACCTAAGTTAAATGAATGAATTCCTTAAATTCATGTGAAAGTTGTAGGGAATCATTTTATAAGTTCAGAATAAACATATCAGAATAAAAATTCATCCAATCTGGAAGATAAAAATGCAAAATTGTTGAAATGCAGACAAATACACTTTGCAGTTTAAATCTGTTCTGTAATAAAACTTAAAAGCCATACAATATTTCTTGATTTTTGATCCAGGAATTCACACAATCCTTGCTGCTCAAAACTTTCATGTCATGATTTTTTTAGGAATAAAGGAAACTGCATGAACTGAGAGTTGAGGTGAATCTTAATTCTTAAAACAAATTTGTAACTTGTTCAACGTAGGTTCTTCAGGGTTCCTTAGCTGGAGGATGTTTACTGCCAATCGATCCTGGCAAAAAAAGCATCATAATATGTGACCACTTTTTCTTGGGCGGTCCTACGACATTCCGTGGGTTCGACTTGAGGGGTGCAGGGCCTTCGACAGACGGAAATTCTATTGGTGCTAAGGTCTGTATATTTAATATTTATATCTAGTGTAAATTATCTGTGCTAGCTAATATCTACTAATAGTAAAATATGTGTCATTGTTAAGTCATTAGCAACATTGATAAGTTTGATATGAAACTACACAATCAGTAATATCCTTGATTATATTGTTTCTTACACTAGATATGTCATGTAATTGATATATGTATGCCAGTAATTTGTTTAGTTAGTGAGCTTTGCTTTTATTAAGGGTTTAAACTACATTACATTTACATGAGACTAAACTAGCGCTCTACTACTGGAACTTAAAACAGCTGTTAATAGAGATAACATTAAATAAGAAATTTATCATTGTTTATATAACGTTAGTGTTAATACTGACTTGTTTCAGACCATTGTCATAAATGTACAGCTGTCAATTCACGTGTATACTAAAGTTATTTTTAAATTATAAATTATTTGTTCTAGGACTGTCCTAAATTATTGGACATGACTTGAAAGTATTTTGTTAAAACAATGTACTATCAGTGATGAAATCTAGTTTCTATCAACAATTCCTCGATTATTAGTAATATTTACTATTTATTCTGTCAACATTACTGTGGGTTATTCTTTATCTCTGTACATGGCTTGCTGAGGCGTTTTGTAATCTCTGAAGCTTGCAGATCTAATAGGGCCTTACCTGTGAAAGTACGGTACTAACGCAACTGCACCAGTAACCTCTTTTTGCACCATGACTGGGATTAAAATCCAAGCCCCACTATCTCCCTGGCCATAGGAGACGGTGGCTTAAATCACTAGACCAACAAGGGGCAAGAGATGGTTCAAAACGGTACTAAACAGCTAAAGCTATCTGCGAAATAATGTTGTTTTGAAATGTTGCAATAAGTGGCTGTAGTTGTTCTTTATACCACTAGTACTGCTCATAACAGGTAAACAATGCTTAACATAGGATTCGCACTGTCTCTAATAGGTTAGTAAGGCTAGTATGTTTGTATCTATATGCTCTGTGGGTGGGGAAAATAAAATTTTCAATTATTTCTTTTTTATTTTCATTTATTTTACTTATATTTAATTAATATATTAGAGAGATATGTCTCTCTCTCTCTCTCTCTCTCTCTCTCTCTCTCTCTCTCTCTCTCTCTCTCTCTCTCTCTCTCTCTCTCTCTCTCTCTCTCTCTCTCTCTCTCTCTCTCTCTCTCTCTCTCTCTCTCCCTCTCCCTCTCTCCCTCTCTCCCTCTCTCTCCCTCTCTCCCTCTCTCTCCCTCTCTCCTCCTGAAGAAAATGCCCGTGGTATTGAAAATTTGTGAGATTATGTCTATTTTGTGTTTGTGACTACTACTCTGATGTTAGTAAACTTGTCTTTTAAGGTAAGTTTGCTGATGTCCTATCCTTCTAATATACTTATATTTAATTAAGTTATATCGCTGATATATTATAATATTTAAGTAATTCTTCAAGTTTTTTTCTTTATTAAGTTCTCCCTTGCTTTGGCCAGTTAATTTTTGTTCTTAAGATTAGTATTAGTGTGCTTGTATTTAGGTATTAAGTTCTTCTCTTGGTTTTATCAGTTTTCCATTTTTCCAGATGTATTGGTGTGCCGGTGTCAGTTTATTCACCCCACTTCCATTTAGACCAAGCGTGGGAGGATTCGGAGAGTATTTCAGAACACATTTCTTTGTCAATGTTGGAAATATCGGGGATTTTAATTTAAGTAAGTAAAATCCTTCACAATCATGACTGCAATCTAGAGCTAACGTTATTGACCATGTCAGGATACGACTTATAGTGGGCTTATTGTCAATAACACATTAATTCTGATGATAACGGAAGGTCTGGATTGTAGTTCAATTAACAACACTCTAGATCGAGCCATAATGTTTTAAAATTATTGTTTCAATCAAATTCAACTTATTTGATTGAATATATTATATTATAGGACAAACTGGAAGAACATTTAATTTACGTTACAAAGAATACATACAATCCATAAGAAACAACAATTCAACATCAAATAAATCTAACTTTGCAGAACATATTCTCCAGTCAAATCACAGTTATCAAAATATAAATGAAAATGTTACAGTTTTAGAATACGAGAAGAAAGGAGAAAAAATGAATACAAAAGAAAATTTACACATATACATAAACAATTATAATGAACCAAAGAACATATTAAATACACAAATTAACATGAACAATCCTATATACGAAAAAATTAGAGAAGTTAAAAAACATAAGAATCAAAAAGTAAAATTCAACTTACCCACACACTAAATTAATCATATGTTATGTTATTTTCATCTGTTTTATTTTTATTTTTATAATTTGTTAATTTATTTTAGGTTATATTATTTACTATCTGAAGATGGCCTAAGAGCCGAAACCGGTAATATATTTTTATAAAAATGAATAAAAGGGTACTTTCTTCTTCTTCTTCTTCCTTCGATTTTGGCCTACTATGGACCACGTGAAATAACTTCTCATGATTGATTTTCTCTCTTCTTTCTTTCCTTCCAGTACTCTTCCATTCTTTCTCCATGCTGTTTCTTTCTCTCTTCCGTCCATTTTGCTCCTATTTTCTTTTTTGCCTTTTCTTGAAAACCCTGGAATCCTCTGATCTTCTTTCTGAATTCTTCTCTTCTCTCCACCTCTTCTCCATCTATTCCATCTATTTCCATTTCTTCCATGTCTTTCCTGACCTCCTTGATCCATGTCATCTGTGTTTTGGGGTTTCTATCGAAGTAGTTGAATATTCTCTTCGTCAATCTTCCTTCGTCCATTCTTTTAATATGTCCGTAGAAGGTTACTCTTCTTCTTCTTATTGTGTCTGTTATTTTTTCTGTTTTTTTGTAGATCTCTTTGTTGCTTCTCAGTTTCCATTTTCCATCTTCATATTTTGGTCCCAGGATTTTCCGTATAATTTTTCTCTCCTTTTTTTCTATCTCTTCCATTTGTCTGGCTGTGTTTAGCGTAAGGCATTCTGAGGCATAGAGGCCTTCTGGTTTAATAACTGTATTGTAGTGTCTTAGTTTTGCGTTAATGGATATGGACTTTTTATTATATATATTTTTTGTCAATTGGAATGCCAGTTCCATTTTTCTTGCTCTTGCACGGACTGCTTCTTTGTCCAAGGCATTTGGTTGGATTAATTCTCCCAGGTATTTGAACTTGTTGACCCTCTTGATTTTACCATATTTTGTAGTGATCTGTCTTGGTGCATCTTTTCTGTTTGTCAAATATTCTGTCTTTTCATATGATATTTGTAATCCAGCCTTCTCTGCTGTCTCTTTCAGTATATTGATTTGTCTTCTAGCGTCTTCCATGTTTTCTGCTAGCACGGCCAGGTCGTCCGCAAAAGCTAGACAGTCAATTTCAAGGTTATCCTTCTTTCTTCCTATTTTTAATTTGGGAATTCCTTCCTCCTCCATTCTCTTTCTCCATTCTCTCATTACCTTCTCCAGTACACAGTTGAAGAGTAGTGGGGAGAGCCCATCTCCCTGTCTCACTCCTGTTTTGATCTCAAAAGGTTCTGAGATCTCTCCCATAAATTTTACCTTTGACTTTGTGTTTGTTAGGGTTTTTCTTGTGATTGCGATTGATTTGTCATCAGCTCCGAATTCTTCCAGGGTGTTGAATAGTGTCTCTCTATCTATAGAGTCGTATGCTTTTTTGAAGTCCACGAATGTCACGTGTATGTATTTGGCCCTTAGTCTCCTGTACCTTATTAAGAGTTTCAGGTTTAGTATCTGTTCGGCACAGGATCTTCCTTTCCTGAATCCTCCCTGGTAGTCACCTAATTGTGGGTCCAGTTGGACCTCCAATCTGTTTTGTAATGCTTTGGATAGGATCTTGTATGTTACTGATAGTAGTGAAATTCCTCTATAGTTGTTTGCATCTGTTTTCTCTCCTTTTTTGTGTATTGGATGGATTATAGCTGTTTTCCATTCTTCTGGTATTCCTTCCGTTTCCCAAATCTTTTGTATTATTTTATGTAGACTTTGGACTGTCTTGGTATCTACGTTTTTTCCATATTTCTGCTACTATAGAGTCTTCTCCTGAGGCTTTATCATTTTTTAGTTCTTTAATAATCTGTTGGATTTCTGTTATGTTCGGTGGTTTGGAGTTTTCAAATTTATATTTCGGAATTAATTTTTGGGAATCTCACTTTTTGGCTCCTCACAGTTTAATAGTTTTTTGAAGTATGTCGCTAGTAGTTTGCAGTTTTCTTGATTATTCAGTGCTATTTTTCCTTCTTCATTTTTGAAACATAAATTTGGTGGTCGATATCCCTGGAGATTTTGCTTAAAAGTTTTATAGAATGTTCTTGTGTTGTTCTTTTTAAAGTCTTCATCTATTTGTTGTAGTTGGGTCTTGTCAAAATTCCTCTTGTTTGTTCTTATAATTTTCGCTGTTTTTGATCTCTGTTCTTTGAATAAGATATAGTCCTCGTTGTTTTCGGTTGAGTGCCATTTTTTCCAGGTTTTACTCCTAAGTTCAAGGGCCTCTTCGCATTGGTTATTCCACCACCTGTGTTTTCTTTGTCTCTTGAGCGGGGCTATTTCCATTGACGTCTTGACTATTTTTGTCTTAATTTCCTCCCATTCCTCTGATTCTATGTTAAGTTTTTCCTGGAATTCTTGTTTCTTTAGCTTTAGTACTTCTGTGTTGATCCTCAGGTACTTTATTATATTTATCATTTAATTTATCAACTTATTTATTTATTCTTAACACCCGGTCGTCAAGATATGGTCGAATATGGATTTCGAATAAGTGTATATGAACGAGTGTAGTCATTGTTACTATCTGAGGTCGACTTAGCTTAGAAAGGACTATTTATTAATAGCCCAATAGCCAGGGCAACTATGGGACCTACAGCTTTATGTGGAATCCTAGCCACATTGTGATGGTCTGATTTTCAGCTAACTGACAAATCTAACACTCGGTTCTCTCCCCTACACAACATTTGAATCTTGACCATCATCCAACATGGACACCCCAGACTTCTCTAGTAGTGTTTACGTCGAAGGCAACCATTGAGCGGACACCGTGTTGGTATTAAGAGGAACGAGCATATAACCTATCGCCTACAAACTCCCAAACACTTTGCCCCCAAGTAGCTGGGTTACAGCACTGCATCACCAGTGCCGACTGATAATTGTAATCTGGGAAAAGTACATTTATCTTTGATAGCAGTATTTTCCTTCTCTCTAATCTGTTTCACCAACAACTTGTCACTGTTGTTTTGAAAAAGTTTTTCAAAATAACTTTTGCCCTCTAACTGACAAAGTCACAATTTGGGAAGCTCATATCAAATGATATTATTTAGTTTTATTGGAGTGCTCTTTTTCATGTTATTATTTGTGGATTTTTATTACGTTCTAACATAATTTATGAATTACAGTAGAAACTGTATTTTCCGTCAAGAGTCGGGACCGCGGCAGTGTCGGATTGGAGAATAGACGGATTATAGAGAATTCACCCACTCTCACTTATATCGCTGGAAACTTATTATTAGTTCTTATGCACGTTAAATAAATGCTGTAAATATTAGTAAATATTGATTAACGAAATAAGAATGAAAAGGTTAGAAAAAATACATGTTACAGAATGTATATACTTCAGGTCACAATTACTCTTTTATTACAGTAGGCCTAGTTTTAATGTAAAACATAGGCTTGTACATTATGTAATGAACATAAAAATTAATTATCAACATTTTTAAAATTAAAACTGCAGTACAGTGTAATATATTAAAGGCAGTTCCCACGGCCAGTGTTTTTGCAGACATCAGGCGGCCTTATGTCGGTACATGGATAGTGTGTCGCTTGTGTATCATCAGACAGGACCGTCCCAACGGCCCGTCACCTGTGTAGGCGTCGTGGCTTAAAACATCATCTCCGACTACAGGCCTTTGTAGTGCCGCCTCTTTCCCTATGTTGTATGGGATCTGTTCTGGCAGCCACGTATGGCCTGTCCGTAAGGCAGGTGTACACAGGTGAGCTGTTCCAACTTCCTGTTATCTGGTAGACGGCAGACGAGGCCTTACGGATGGCAGGCCGTTGGAACTGGGCTTATGTGGGCTAGACGGCTGAAGGGGGAAATTGTTGTCTTCCAGACGGACTGTCATATCATGGCACGATGAACCCAGACACTAATGGATAACAAAACCTGGCAGAAAATAGGGTGACGGACAATCGGGTTTTCACTGTATTTAACATAATGGTCAATTCTATGATGAGTATGAGAAATTACCAGGATTTTGCATTTTTTAAAAATAATATTGACAAAACATGTTTATTTGGAATTATATTTTTTACAAATTAGCATAGGTAATAAGTAAATATTTTCTTGTTTATAAAATAAAAACTTCATATATGGATTTTTTAAGTAAAAATGTAGTCATTAAACTCAAAATATTCCATGGACAATAGAGACTAAATATCAAGCTCTAAGTACATAAGTTTAATGTTAATGGTTATGTAAAATTCAATTACATAATTCAATGTATAGGCAAGTGGGCTGGTGAGTCATTACTATTTACGTGTATAGGTGGGTGATTGGGTTAATCCCTACATTCAATTCTTTGAATGGCTGTATTTTCTGACTAGGTCATCCTTTTTAGGTATAACTCGAGGTAGGCTTATATTTAAAAATTTTAAGACTTCCTTCGTGAGCCATTCCCTAGCTATGCGAAAAACAAGTAAAATATGTCTAAATAATTTCCAATAAAGAACTCAAAGAAGAAATGGATTTGTCTAAATGTTGGGTTTTTATGTATTTTTAGGTTATGGACATGTATGTACACAACTAAAAAGTTTCATCACATTTCTTTTAATAGTTTGTAAATTAATAAATATATTCCAGATTTGCCCAACTCTGTATATTATTAACTATGTTGTACTTAGTCAATGATACTGGCCATTTGCTTTGAATTGATATACCATAATTGAACAACTATAACACAGTTAATAATATTCGGCTTTGCTTATCAGA
>JAQJVL010004540.1:0-43888 GCA_035578905.1 Stictocephala bisonia
TGGTGATTTCGTGGGAATTTAAAAGAATTTGGATCAATCGCAGTCTCATCATCTGTCAACTTGTGGCCGTCGCCTATCTTTGTGAGAATTGATGAAAATGTTACGTCGCTTTGCCGCACGACTTGAACCAAAGGGTAAAATTGTAGTGTTTGCCACAGAACTTCATTGTGGAATCGTATTCTCCTCCGTTTGTAAATTGCAGTTGCCATCACAGGAGGTAGTTGCCGAAGATCCCCACAGAATATAATATTGAAGCCACCAAATGGTTTTTCAAACTCCATATTAATTTGTTGAAGCCTTGAATTGAGAATTTCCAACAGCTCAGCTCCAATCATGCTAACCTCGTCTATGAAAATGATGTCTATATTTTTAAATCCATTTCGAAACGAATTTAAAGATTCTATAGAAAGCCCGTGATCTGATCGGGACAGTGAGATACGAAATGCCGAATGTACAGTTGTTCCATTGATAGCGGTGGCTGCCTTACCCGTGGATGCACAAGCAATGTACGAGTTATAAGCCGAATTATGCTTCTGAGTGAATCTGTTGTACGTTTCCATCAAAAGTTTCATTGTGAATGTCTTTCCACAACCTGCAGGTCCTGTGAAAAATATTTGAAGTGGCTCTGAATTATCTTCATCGTGCATTCTGTGGATGGCTTCCAATATGATTTCTCGTTGCTCTTTATTCGTCATTCGCATCGCTTCGCAATACTCTTCGGAGGACATTACATTTTCTCTTTTTCGAATAATTGAGGACAAACTCGACATTTGAACCAGTTTTATATCGTCGTTGTTAGCCGAAAGTGTTTGCAAGAAGTTATCGGATACTTGCTTAATCTTCGCAAAAGCCTCCTGTCGTTCTTCGGCCTCTTCTGACTCGTTTGTTTCAGAACACAGTTGTTTACAGAACTCCATTGTTTTAGCAATATCGATACTAGATTCGAATTCTTTTCGCCGAGCTAAGATCACATCTTCATTAGCATCGTAGATATTCAAGAATTTATTTTCATCGAGTATGTCAACTTCCTCATTGAAGAAAGGATAGTGCAGCGTTACCATTTCTCTTTTGTATTCGCTAACATCACCCATATCGTATTGTCGAGATCTGATAACTCGGGGGACGTCTCGCAGTGCATAGTGGCCTCGTGAAGTCTTGGAATATTTTGAAACGAACTGCGCCAATGTAACTTCCGCCAAAGTTTCTCGTGGTCGTCGTTCGTACTTTTGTATTAATCCCTCTTTCCAAATATCAGTAGACTCATTGTTCAATTCTTCTTCGTCGAGTTGTTTTCGAGTTTTCAATGCTTTTTGACGTTCGTGAGGCCACGTTGATGGAATGTATATAACGTCTCTGCTGGTTTCTGACATTCCTAGACGAAGCAGATACCACGCCGCTTCCTGAGAACTCATTTCAACGCTGTTTAACATTTTGATACTGACATCTTTCAACAACTCGGTGTAATCCTTGTCGGGATGCTCCTCGCGAAGTTTAATCAGCTCACGATGCAACCCACTGATTCCTCTATAAGTTTTGTTAACATATTCGACAACATAAACAGCACACGAAAATTCTTCCAATATGAACTGTATATCCATATTTGAATTCAAAATCGGTGCAATCCAAGGATTGAAACTGTTCATCCAAATTTGTTTTACACTTCTTTTCAACATAACCCTTGGTCGAGGAATGCCAGCCCGGATGATATTTAGATAGTGTTCCTCGTCTTTAACTTTATTTTTACGAAAGAAATCGTCTAATGATTTGTAATCGTTTTCCGCTAGATTATTATGCAACAAATCGAATTTCTTTTTCAGAGTTTCTTTACGACCATCGTCCTTGGGCATAGGAATGAGTATCCGAGTTTTAAGCATCGGCCAAAATGGAGCACCGAATCTGCATTTTTTGTTATTTTTCTTGTAGCACGTGAATGTGTGCTTGTGTGTCTGACACTTTGGATATGTCAATTGATTTGAATCTACTGAGCATAGTTCGTCGATTAAACGCAAGGTTTCAGGCATGTCCTCGCCAATACTTTCCTGTGGATCGTGCTCTAACCACAGCAAAATGTGAGCATGAGGACTACCTCGGTGTTGGAACTCGATACGTTTGAAGAAGTCAACTACACGGTACTTCCCGAACGGACTGCATGTTTTGGAGCGTAAAATATACATAATTACATCAACGAGCTTGTTGAAGTAGAGCACACAAGTAACTGGATCCTCGTTAACTAGTGCACAACGTTGAAGGCTATTCAAGTTTTCCAAAGGGTCGCCTTCGAATTCTTCGCCATTGTTTTTCAGTTTGTATAAAATCTTCAGAAGTTCTGGCCATCGAGGCTCGGAAGCGCTGAGTGTCAGAAACATCGTCGGCTTACCGAGTTGACGAATCATGGCAAACAACTCCTTCTTTTTATCGGACCAATAATGGACTGAATTTGGGATTGACTTGAGAAATGCCAGATTGTGCTCGACACACCGTTCAATGAACTGCTTATCTTCAACCATCTTTCTTGTGATTTGAGCAGTATCCCCAGTAACTTTGAACGTTTGAGTTAGCCCTTGAGCTATTCGTAGGCGCATTATTTTCATCGCCATGTACAAAATGTGTTCGGATGTGACACCACGTCGGTCTCGACGCCGAATTTCACTCGTTGCCATACTGAAAGGAGATACTTTCAAACCATCTTTGAAAGTACGAGGATGGCCCAAGTAGATCCCCGGAAACGACAATTCTTCTGCATGCTCGTCGTAAATTATACTGTTTGGTATTTTATTCTCTCCGGGGGCAATACATAAATATTTGTCTTCGTTCCACATTAGAGTGTGTTGCTGAGCGAGAAGTAATTCGCTATCGCAATCTTGTTTAGTTAATAATTCGATGGCACGTTTTTCGCGTACGTGTTTCTCATTGAAGAAAGACTCGTTGACTGTAATTTTATACAATTTGTACAAAGGCGTTTTCAACAAATAAGCCAACCACTGTTTGACCGTTGTTTTTTTCACATGCCCCTTCAGGTAAGATGATTTATGTATCAACATGCGCTTAATATGAACGTTGAAAGCATAATCGTCATCCAGGTGTCGAGGCAGTTGTGAAACCATATTATTTACATCGACAGGTACATTCACAACTTGACCAATAATGATTTTACTACCGTGTTCGTATCTGAGACGCCTAATTTGCATAAACGGAAGTCTCGGAGAAATCAAACGTTCGGCAATACAGTCGAGGGTCGGTAAATCGGCAGGAAAGTCTGGGTAAACAAAACCGTTACTTCGTGATAACTGAGGGATTTTTCGGGATTGGTAAATCGATTGTTTACAAGTGGCACACAGCTTGAAGGTTGTTACATCTTCGTCGGGAAATTCAGCTCGTAATATGTCGTAACACTTGGGACCAACATTACTCAAGTCTTTTTTGAACCAAATTCGGTCACATACATCGCAAATATGGCCTAGTGGATTTTGTCGGAAACGAAGGTCAAATTCGTGGTCAGCTAAGGCGTAGTTAGTTTTCAATAATTTGTTAGGTACATTGTTATCTTCATCGGATTCGAGAGGTCTTTTCAGAGCCAGTTTCTTTAGTTTTAGACGTTGGCGGTACTCTTTCATCCGTTCAGCAGCGGTTTTGGCAGCAGTTTTGATCGGTTTACACTCACCATTTTCGTTGGGTAGTGATTTTTCGGCAGCTTTACGCGCTTTATATTCCTTTTGACGTTGAGCACCAGTTTTGGGTTTCTTTGGTTCAGTTATTATTTCGGAGGTTGCGTTTCCGAATCCAGATGTAGATCTATCAGTAGAATGGCGAGTACATACACCTGACGATGTCGAAGGAGGGCAATCTGATCCAGGACACAACATCACCGGTGGACGGCTGGAGGTAGACTGATATGTAAATGAGGACTGGATTCTCTAATTAGGACTTAATTTTGTATATTTTTAACAAGCTAAAGATGTACTTTGATCAACGCTTGCAAATAAAATCATTATTGAAGTCAACACTGATATGTCATTGTGTTTTCATGGTTACGCGTCACCCTCCCGCGTAACGTTTTCAGACAGTTAGGTCAAGACTAAAGCATGTTCCATGCTAAAAACAATTTCTTAGAAAAAATAAAATGTTTGTCTTGTTCATCAAAACTAGGTTAGAATTTGCTAGGTTAGAATTTGCAATTTGAACATGCTAGACTCCTGACGGGACGTACAAGTCCGCTATTATTTTCAATGAATAGTTCATTCCTGGTTAATAAAATGCCATTTTTCTCACCGAAAATAGAAAACTCATATATTATTCCATAGGAATCAAATGAATCAACATTCACAATTGCAAATAAAATAACTTTCAGAAAACTTTTTCGAGATCTAACATGAACTAGGTTGAATTCACTGTAGTGTCAACAAAGTACTAGCGATAACTGTGGCTATAATATGAACTAAGGCACAAAGCCATGTGATCATGTTTAGAAAACAGGACGTGAGAGTCCCGCCAGGGTTTGATAGCTCTATTACATTGCTATGTTTTTATATTGAAGCTGAAAGTGCTGGGACCCATGAGTCCCGTCAGGCTGCAAAGGGTTAAAGTTAGGCCTATCATTATTTACTTTCACCGTTTTCGTGCAGCGAGATTGATCCTCTGCGGAGTCAAATTTAATTTTTCTTTTTGCTGAAACACTTTTTCTTAGCGTCATTCTTTGCTAAGGATTTTCCTTCAAAATTTTTTTATCATTCTTAGATTCTTTTCTTTCTTCTCTTTTTCGTTCAATAACAGCTCAGCTTTATAGTGTGAACTTGTAAGAACCTCAACAATTTGTGTTGAAGTTGATTTTCTTTTTTTCTTTAGCAAAACACTAGTATCTGGTAAAGGGGAAATGTCTTTAATAGATGTAGTTTTCTTAGCTCTAGAGATTCAAACGGAAGCAGTAGAACTGGATATTTCTGGCCGGTCAGAGGCGTTCTTCATAATTTGGCTGCTTGAAGATCTGACGTCATCATTTGGCTGATCTCTTGTGACAACGTCGTTCTTGATGACAACAGGCATATTTGTGTTAACGGCAAAGTCGTGATCTTCAAAAAGGTCTTTGTTTATAGGCCAAATCCCAGTGGCTCTGAAGCCATTTATAGCCGTAGCTACGACGGCTGATTTTGGATAGCTTTCGTTCAGTAGATGGCTTATATGGCTTACAGTAATTTTTGTCAAATGAGTTCTATTGTAAACCTCACATGCCTTGTTGAAATTGGTTTTCAAGGGTTCAAAGAAACTGACATCGAGCGGCTGTAGCCTTTGACTTGTGTGTGATGGTAGGGACAACAAGATGACTCCATGATCTCTGGCATAATCTATAACCTCCAGATTTTTTGTATGTGACGAATGGCCATCTAGTAAAATGAGACATGTTTTATCTTCACTAGGTTTGATAAAAGACACAAAGGGTTTTAACCAGTTCAAAAATACCTCAGTATTGCTCCAACCACTCTCACTCATGTCAAACATGGTTCCCGGAGGAGCTCCTATTTTCCATTTGGAATTGAATCTCAAACCTTTGAAAACAAGCATTGGTGGTACTAAAACACCAGCTGCACTCATACAAAATATCCCAGTGGTCAGGGTACCCCTTTCTGCACTAGTCATTGACCCCACTTGATGTTTGCCTTTTTGAGCCAAAACCTTACGTGGCCTCTGGACGGTTTCGTCGACATTAAAAATATCACAGGCCTGCGGCTTGTCTTCATAAACTATTTTTGTCAGGGTATCGTAGAAAATATCCGTTCTCTTCTTTATAAACCCAGTGGCCCTAGCCATTGATGTTGCCTCTGGTTTTCGTAAAGACAAGTGTGGATACCTTGAAATAAAAGAATAATACCATTTATCCCCTGCCATTTTGGTTTCCATATTGAATCTATGCGGTAGACCATTAGCCTCAGCTAGTTGAAACGCCAACTTCTTCAAATCTTCTCGGGTAACTCCAAAAAACATTTTCTCTAAACCTAATACATACCAATTCATTTTCCAACTCAGCTGGTAAGTCTTGGGGGACGACCGTACACCTGTTTAGCATCAGTTGCATAGGTATTTGTTCCGGCGAGGGGACGTTTTAATTTTTTTTTCGGCACCCTGTACACCCGACAAACTGCATTAATGCCCATATCACCGTTGTTGAATGACGCAATCGCCCTTTCCATATCCTCTCCCTTCCATAGACCGTATTTTCTGCCTTTATTCGCCATCTGAAATGAACAACTTCATATTAGCCTGTATTGCACCAGTAAAAAAAGTGGTGCAATTTAAGGGAACCGGTGCGGTGCATTTTAGGCAAATCGCCGTATTGAAACTAACTACTTCGTTTTTGAGGTTAGGTCGCATATTTTAAATCGAACTACGTTTCATTTAAAAGCTAAGATTGCCTACTATATAGTAATATAATAAGAATTTTACTCACCCTTCACAGAATCGTGGCACCATAAAGTCAAAATCACCAAAAATGACAAGCGCACTGTGAATAAACGAACGTTTTTTATACGAACGACAATCAACTCACTCATTAACCCAAGTGAGTGGCGTGACTGTTTTACTGTTAGAGCTTCACCTTAGCCCCGCGTAGAGCGCTGTATGTCTGTTCATTTTGATAAAACCCCAGTGGTGCATTTTAGGCACAGGTGCAATTTAAGCGCACTTCCCCTATATCAAATTTGTATTTCTAACTTCTGTTTTATGAGATAGAAATTCTATTTAGAGTATTTTTTCTAAAGGTAACATTATATATTATATTTTGCAGTCGTTAATTTACCAATCAGAAAACGTCAGATTTCTCAACAGTGTACGGCTACTTTATAAAAAATTGTTAATAAAATAATTACATTATTGATTTCCTTGATAATCAATAGTAAATAAAACAAGAGGAAAATAAAAATATCTTAATATACCACATTTTATAACATGAGGAATTTATTCTTTCACAAATAATCTCGCGTATATCGATATGTCCGTAAGACTTTTTTTAAGGTCAATAACCTTTAAAAAGAGTTGAAATATTTACTTATTTATCTAAAAATAAAATAGTTTTATTTGAAAATTGTCTTATTTTAGAAATTTGTAATCCCTCATTTTTTTGGCATGTTTTCTTTAGCCTAATAGAGAAATAACTATGGTAAACCGATTCCATCTGATAAATGTTATAAGTATTTTCTGCTTCTTGCTCAGTGTGTCCGTCGTTAGGAAAAATACTGTTTCCATACACATTCTGACTACAAATGCAGTCATTAAATTATAGCCTTGTCCGATGTGAGGATGAGGAGCAATGGTGACTTGGCTATAAACTCCCTTCAAATACTTTCGCAAAACTCGGAACTCTTCTGTACATATTTTGAAAACTGTATAAATCCATCTTAGTTTTTGCAACAAATGAGGCTGTTTACAGTGGGAAGTATATATGTTGCCAATATTAGCTTTGTACACTCCTAGCAGTGGGAAAGCGCCTGCACGGAAAGCTCTTCACTACCCGCAAAACAGATCACATGCCGCCATATTGGTCGGAGACCGCTTGAAACGCGGTCACATAAATCCTCTCTTTAAATATTCCGAACTCATTGCTTTCTTCCAATATCAATATTAGAGAATCCTGATTTAAAAGTTTTTATAAATTATTGAAACGTTTTTATAAATGATTTTTTTCTATAATTGTAAAATTTTGCAGCATATTTATAACAAAATAAACGTACCATTATTACATACGGTTTTTATGATTTTGTTGTATTCTTGTCATTGTGTATTTGTTAGAAAACATATTACAATGTTCATTGGTGTTTTTGTGATTATTATTTACTCTATATTTTTAACAGTAGTTTGTCTTTTGAAAACTGTAGTTTTGATTATTTACTTTTGTTACAGTGACGGGTGGCGATGGAAGGGCAGACACCGGCTGGCTCTCAGTTGTCTGGTGGCGGGTCTGTCCGTGCTGGCCAAGGAGACGGGGCTCACCGTGCTGGCGGTCAACGTCCTCTACGACTTGTACCGCAGCTGGCCAGCCCTCAGGAGGTACGTACGTATTATCATTACATTGTTGGAAGTAAATGTGCACAAATAATGACTATGTTGGTTATATATTTTTTTACATGCTCTAAATAACAAAATTACACAATATGAGATATTTACAAACCTAAATTAGACATTGTTTTGTCACTTGAAATTTATGACTATTATTTTAATAAAAAATAATGTACTTATCACACCTGAGTCTGTGTTCACAACATATCTGTCACTGCTCAGTGGACTGTCACTGTATAACGCAGTGGCATAAGCTTAGGTGATTCTGGTTGGAGTCTCTGTCCTTCTGGGCGAAAGGCAAATGAACTGCCATTTCATTTGGTTAGCTTAGCTTTATAGCAAGTGTGTTTCGACTACTCTGCGGTTGTACAGCCAGAAAATGTGTGCTGGTACAAGAAGAACAGATACATCCGTCATATTCTAGAAGAATTCTCCTTTCATTTAAGAAATTATAGGACTCAAAATCAATAGGTGGCACGTTTTCTTTTGTCCAAATCGCAATATTATGTAGTACAGCTGTGGATACTGTTATAGTAAGATATGTATTTTTCTCGTAAGTTCAAACTTTTTAAACTCGAACATGAAAAATGTCTTTTCCTCACTTCAAACTGGTACTCCAATACATTGCCCTATCCCTATTGGCTTGTTTTGTAATTTTCTTCACATTCTATCTAGGGTCGAGGATAGGTGGCTTGACAATTGATAGCCAATGACAACCAACAAGTGTCAATCCCTTATCCGGTCTGATCAAACTCCGTCCTTAATTGACTGTTATGCAATATGTAAATGTCCTGGCTATTGAGCTGAAATATTTTTAATTAATAATTTAGATTAACATACTGTTTGTTAATTTATTTAAAAATAGCTTTTCTCGTTACAAAACATTTTTAATTATCCCCATCAGGAAATTTGATGAATGTGGTCGTATTCAGTAGTTTCTACTACTCCAAAAATTCCCACTAGTCATATATGACCTATCCTTGCTCATTTTCACTTGAAAACTAAATATACAAGTGTGCGAGTAAGGCAATTTACCTTGCTTTGTATCTACTTTGGAGATGCATTAGCAAGTCACCACTATTTGAAATGTACCTGTAGCTCAGAACCTCAGGTGTCAAAGGGCCTATTTCTGCTGGTATAGACTTCATGTATTCTATAAATATACAAGTGTGCGAGTAAGGCAATGTACCTTGCTTTGTATCTACTTTGGAGATGCATTAGCAAGTCACCACTATTTAAAATGTACCTGTAGCTCAGAACCTCAGGTGTCAAAGGGCCTATTTCTGCTGGTATAGACTTCATGTATTCTATAAATATACAAGTTTGCGAGTAAGGCAATGTACCTTGCTTTGTATCTACTTTGGAGATGCATTAGCAAGTCACCACTATTTGAAACGTACCTGTAGCTCAGAACCTCTGGTGTCAAAGGGCCTATTTCTGCTGGTATAGACTTCATGTATTCTATAAATATACAAGTGTGCGAGTAAGGCAATGTACCTTGTTTTGTATCTGCTTTGGAGATGCATTAGCAAGTCACCACTATTTAAAATGTACCTGTAGCTCAGAACCTCAGGTGTCAAAGGGCCTATTTCTGCTGGTATAGACTTCATGTATTCTATAAATATACAAGTGTGCGAGTAAGGCAATGTACCTTGCTTTGTATCTACTTTGGAGATGCATTAGCAAGTCACCACTATTTGAAATGTACCTGTAGCTCAGAACCTCAGGTGTCAAAGGGCCTATTTCTGCTGGTATAGACTTCATGTATTCTATAAATATACAAGTGTGCGAGTAAGGCAATGTACCTTGCTTTGTATCTACTTTGGAGATGCATTAGCAAGTCACCACTATTTAAAATGTACCTGTAGCTCAGAACCTCAGGTGTCAAAGGGCCTATTTCTGCTGGTATAGACTTCATATATTCTATAAATCTGTTTTAAAATCTTAAGTACTACTATGTTGAACACTAAAAACTTAAAACTATCAAAATTTTAAAAATCCTCATTTCATTTCACAGATCTTCATTCGATGCCTACGACTTCTAGAAATTCGTAATACATGAACCCAACATAAAAAATGTAAACTATTTCTTTTTCGTAACTCATCACAAAATATACAACCGACGGAAGTTTACACTGTAAAGATCCAAAAACTGACCGTACCATTTGTAGATGGTTTAAACAGCGTCAATAATGATTTATGAAAAATGAATAATCATTTTTATTTTCATAATCTACATTTAGTTGGACTTTTCTTACAAGTCGGTGTTTTTAACTACACGACGTTCGAGAGGTATGAAACTCCTCTCATTCTTAAGTAACCCAAATTAATTAATATTTATTATACAAATAAAGAGTAGAAGAATATCTTTGTCACAGTTATTTTTTACATACTAACAATCTATTATATAATTCTAAATTGCATAATACACACAACAAAAACAACATTGAAATACTGCCCTCATAAATTAAAAGGCCTTAACTCCAATTTTTTCCAAAAGTCAAGAACCTTGTTTTACACAACATTCGAACACCTTTAATGTAAAATAAATGTAACTTTAAATTATAAAAAAATACATTAACATAAAATGCCTTAAGTCTATGCCTAATCATTCAAAAATATTGCATAAAACCCTAACTCCCAATAACAGCACAAATAACCTCAACTCCAGTGGAGTTAAGGTTTTTTTGTTTTAGTATTTGGAGACGAGGTATTTTGATTTAGTACTTTGTGGAACAGCTAGACAGGGTGTTTATTGAAGGAGTTGAGGTATTAAACATTATGGTAAGAAATTGAAGGTATTGAACTCCAGTTAATGATGTAGGGAGATCAAGATAGGGACCTATCAGCTTGTCCCCTATCAGTCCAACCCACATGTTTAACTTAGGGTGTTTGTTGAAGGACTTGAGGTATTAAACATTATGGTAAGAAATTAAAGGTATCCAGTTAATGATGTAGGGAGATCAAGATAGGGACCTATCAGCTTGTCCCCTATCAGTCCAACCCACACGTTTAACTTAAACCTAGTTTGGCTCCGGGATTCACGACAAAGATGTGGGGTTTCAGTGTCATAGAAGTGTTCTTTGTAGTAGTTAAAAACACCGTCTCGTGTAAATGTAGATTCGTCTGTCCACAAGATTGTTTTAATAAAATCTGCATTATCGTGCTGTAAAACCCATTCTCAGAGGAGGATCTCTGGGTTCAATTGTCTGGACACGAGTAAAGTGGTATGGGTGTATTTGATTTTTACGCAAGAGTCTGGACAAAAACACATTCAGTAGCAATTCTTCTTGTACTTGTTCTTGGATCTCTTTTGACTTTGGCAAGTACAGCTTCCTCTATCCCAACATCTTGTATGATGTTACCAACCAAGCGGTCATTGACAGGAAATCTACCAGTTTCACGCAGAAAATTATGAACCCTTACAAATGTTCTTACATCAGGAATTCTTCTCTCTGGAAATCAACGAATGTATTCTCTATGACACAATAGAACAAATGCTAATACCCTCACTAATTTTAAGCTAATTATGCTTAAGTATAAAAATAAAAGTAAAAATAAATATATCCAAATTGTCCAAAGAAGATTATTTGTGTTTTCACAGACTAATATGAGTAACTATTGTTCAAAATGGGGTAATATTTACAACAGCTGATTTCAGGTACAGAATAATAATAAAAGTGTAACAGCGGATTTCAAATAATAGTACAATCAGCTCATTATGGAAGTTACATGCAAAACAAAAAACAGGCACAGGTTGAGTTTGGTAGTTAAGTGCAACCGAATAAACCATGTTTTATTAAATATTTTAGGTGTTATTTTTGGTTTCATGATATTCAACCCAAATAAATTATACATCTATTCCAAGCTTATTAGCGAGAAAAGTTTTCTACTTAACTTTACATTAAATTAGACTACATTTATGTGCTGATATGGGGTCTTAAACAATTGGAGAAAAATACATGTTGCATATTTGTTTAATAAACTTCCTCTAGGAAATCTAGTTTTTATTTACGTTTGCTTGCAAAATAATTGACATTTATAGAGAATTTAACGATCTTTTCAATGGTATTAATAAGAATCTGGTAGGTATTTTGCTTTGGTTTTTGTAGCTCAATCAATGAGTTAATGTCAATTAATTTTAAAAACACACAATATGAGCCCTTACAGCCAAACGGTTGAGAATCGGACACAGGTTAATATGGACTTTTTTGTTCCTCTTTGTGAGTACAACAAACAGGTAAATTTAATGGTGTCAGTAGAGACTCACCCTGTATATTTGTGTTAAAGTTCCCTTTTATACAAAAATGTAGGTTGCAGTTGTAATTTTGTAACCAATAAATTTATTGTTTACAGAGCTTTGATTGAAGCCCACTGGAATGAAGAAAGCCGCCATTTTATCAGGAGGACCATCAAAATTTTATTGGTGGTAAGGTTTTGCTTTTTGTTTTTTTCAAATGGGAATAAATCATAGTGGATATGCTTAATTTATGTCAGTTAATTGGAAATATCACAATACAATTATTTACAAATATGAAATGTTATGGCTTTGATAACATTGTAATTAAAACCGTAATTACCTTTATATCGCCCTTTATTTAATTAACAATTGCAAAGTTCACAAATATAGGGCCTTATTTAACCAAATTTCGGGGAAGCAAGTTTCGTTTAATTTACTTGCTGCCAGGAAAACATATTAGAGTAAATCAAATTATTTTAGCGGAAAGGCTGATAGTTCATTTTTTAAAATCATATTCCAAGCTCAACTTCATTTTGGATGCTGTACTAAATAAAACATATAAGTTATTTTTCTTAGATGGATTTTTTTCGTAGAATACTTTAAACTTTATACATGTGTAAGTTAAGTAAGTTCGTACCCTCGGTTTAATCTTTTGGTAGATCTAATTTTGTTTTAATTTGATTTAATATTTTATTAGTGTTTGCTATGAAATACTTTGCACCTAGATTGATAATTTGTTTTTAAAATATTTTGTTTCACAACGTGTACTATGCTCGTTTGGTCTTGCTTTTTGTGCTTAAAGACAATTTTTAATAAATTACAATCTCTGAAATGGATAGTACTGCTAATTTATCAAAATAATGTTTTTCGAATTTCTTTATTTATTTGCAGATTCTGTAACGATGCATACGGAATTGAAAGCTAGTTTAACTGTTTTTATCACTTACCATATTGTTTATGCGAGATTTGTGTTTCTCACGAAAGTTTTTTTTGTAAATATGGAATATACACCCGATTTTTACGATTTGTTTTATAAACTAGTCAATATTAACTGAACGATCACAAATCTATGAGAATGTTTCCTCGGAAAAACAGTTTTATTTGTCACACTAAAACGGTATATTTTTAATTAGTCATATTTAGTTTTTTATTTCAAACCCGAATATGACAACCAATCTTTCGCATGACAAATAATATTTGAAATATTCAACAAAAAAGTAGGTTATTTCATGTTAGGTTCGTTACGAGTTACCTAGTTATAAAAGATAAATGTACCCACAATAATAGTAGGTAATTAACATTTTCTAATCTAACGCTAACAACTTAAAATAACAACCCACCGTTTTGTTGAACATCTCAGTTATTATTTGTCGTATGATGAATTGGATGTTATTTTTGTTTTTAGGACAAAAACTACTCAAGAATAAAGTAAAATATGCTACATCGTTTTTGGTGTAAAAAGTACTTTTCTTTTGTTTCAATTATATATCGGCATTACGGAAGAAAAGTTCTTATGGGTCCGTGTTTGTGGGCTTAAAAAATCGTGAATATAGGGTGATACACCTATATTCCATATATAACAAGTTTTTACTCGCATTGCATACTATGTAATTGTTCCAGCTCTACGTCACTAAGTCTTCTTATACATTTTTTTCTGTTTTAATAATTTTATTCTCTTACTAGAACTTAGTGTCCCTCAGTTTGTAATAACATATTATTGGTCAATTCCTTTCTTAATAGTACTGTAGTTTCAAACTTTAGTTTTCCTTAACCTCAGTTTTTAGTTTCAAGACTTGCTCGTATTTTTACATACCATATTGCCAAAGAATGATTTGGATTTATTCTAGAGTATCTCACTTTACATCTAGGTCTGTCTATGATTTGTATGTATGTCTTTTAAACATTAATTTCAACATTACCTTTCAAAATGTTTGGTCTTATATTTGACGTGATCGGAAATAAATGTCATTGTAATTTTAGTATTTTTTGTAAACTATGTAAATTTTTGTTTACATTTATGGTACAATAATAATTAATCAAAAAATTGTAGGCGTTACAATATCTTATATTTTAAAATAGTGTTTTACACATATCATGAATATGTTCAATCAACATTTTTATAAATACTGAGAAACTGGGTTATCATTTTTGCATCAAACTTGATTTAATCATTAATCGTAAATGAAGGCAAATAAATCAAACAATCCATTGTTGTCATGGTCATGAACATACACAAAGCCAAACAAAGCAGTTCATGCCCGCAATCCGTCGGCTGACCTACATTTAAATATATAATAAGGGTTTCAAGTAGCATGTGATTTTAACTTGCATTTCCCTAATTAAATATGAACAGTTTTGTGTTATCTCTGACGTCATAAAACTTAATAACATTTATTGCATGACGTAAAAAGGGGTTGTAACTCAGATTAAATATATATTAATTTAACTGCAATCTCCATAAGTGCACCACATAAAATGTGTTGAACAACTTATTTTAAATAGTTGCAAATATTAATATATATACATATTATATATATTCAGGGTGTCGCGTAAGTACTGACCAAAATTTCACAAGGTTATACTATAGGTCAAAACAAACAATTTTCATTATATAATGTATACTCCCATCTTGCTTAGTTTTCTGTCTATCTGTATGTATATGTTTTTTAGAAAATTATTTATATCTTCAAAATGGTTTGAGATATCAATTTGATTTACTTACCTTATTAGTGTACATTTAAAATAAAAGTCTCTCAAAATTATATCATTTACATAAACAAAATAGCGGCCATTTAAAATTGTCAAAGCCTAATAACTTTAAAACTAGTGATGTTATAGAAAAATGACAAGTCACATATAAAATAGCTCCTTTTAATACAAGAATTTTGGTACCAGTTTTATTTTTCTACAGTAAGTTTTTACAGAAATAAGTAAGATTTCTCAAGTAAAGGTCTGTATTTTATTCAAAATTCCAATGTATAAAACACAGACCTTTACTTGAGAAAATTTTAAATGGCCGCCATTTTGTTTATGTAAATGATATAATTTTGAAACTTTTATTTTAGATGTACACTAATAAGGTAAGTAAATGTACAAAGTTTCAACTTGATATCTCAAACCATTTTGAAGATATAAATTATTTTCTAAAAAACACATACAGACAGATAGACAGAAAACTAAGCAAGATGGGACTATACATTATATGATGAAAATTGTTTGTTTTGACCTATAGTATAACCTCGTGAAATTTTGGTCAGTACTTACGGGACACCCTGTATATTAACCACTACTATGGTTTATTTTAAATCGTCCAAATAATAACAAAATTGACATGGAATTACAGTAATTTACTAGTTTATCACCCCTCTTATCAAGCCCACCATATAGTTTATCACCCCTCTTATCAAGTCCACCATATAGTTTATCACCCCTCTTATCAAGCCCACCATATAGTTTATCACCCCTCTTATCAAGCCCACCATATAGTTTATCACCCCTATTATCAAGACCACCATATAGTTTATCACCCCTCTTATCAAGCCCACCATATAGTTTATCATCAAGAAATCGTACTGAGTAGCAAACTAAGTTCGTGTGTCATCAAGACGTCTACTTCAGTAATAGAAGACCAATCTAGTAGACCTAAAGGCACCTATAGACTATATAACCATCGCCCCAGCTTACAGACTATGCGATGGCCTGTACATAATGACTGTGCTAGCTATTGTCCTTCACATAATTCAATTCTGTTTCATCTTTTGCAATGTTCAGTGACATATTGAATGTTGTAATGTTATTGTCTAAGGGGTTATTGATTGTAGTTGGTCTAGGCATTGTATATCGTGCGGCAAATAAGTCTAAAGGAAGAAGAAGATGCTGGGTGGAGGGTCGGTCGGATTCACATTTACATTTTAGCGTATATTTTTGCAGAACTTCCAATTTTGCAAACATTTTGAGGGTTGGTACACATTGTCTAAACCCTCAGAGCTCTTTTACTGGTCTGGACCAGATCCAGCTCTTTTCTAAAAGTTGTCCGCAAGTAGGCGATTTTCTTTTTAACATCTTCTAACGTTGAATTTAGAAACCTCTTTTGTATCTATACAGATGTCTTTTGTATACTGAAGATCGCTTATCTCTATTAATACTCAGTCTTTACAATTTATTTTCTGCAATGTTGTTTTTTCTTTGTAACATTGAATAAATTCCAACAATAAATCAGTCCCTTGCCTTCTTTCTTCTATATTCACTTCGGTTTCTGTTGAACTGGTGTCATTTGGATCCACAACATCTGGCTTTGAAAGTGACATGGACGCAATTGCCTACGTATCGGCGTTGCGGCAAGTCGGTGGGGAGACGAAACACGTGCTCGACAATGGAGTCGCGCATGCTCAGTACAAAAACTTATCGAATTTGTCCAATTGTCCAGGATATACGATTCAACGATCGCGCACCCTAGACCTGCTCGGCACGTATCTGCACTGCACTTAGAGGTGTGCCAAGCCGTTCCGGAACGAGAACCGTACTGGCCTTTCCGCCCCGGCATTAGTTGACGGTTCCACCTTACGTTCCGTGTACTAAAAAGTGTCAGACTCTGAAATTAACGTAAATGAGGCCATTATTTGTGAAAATAGTCTCTATATAGTTCCATCGGAACTTGATAAAATATTCTCTGTCAATTAAAACTAACTATTAATATATGTAATAGGAAAAAATCAAACAATGTATTTATTTAGGTTTTAATGCATGTATCAAAACTTAAAAAATACTTCTAAGTAAGCTATTTATTTTAATGAACGATATCAACTATTGATACATAACATATCTGACATAATTTTATACATATTATTAGATAAAGAGTTTTGTGATTAATACTATTTTTAATAATATTTTAATTAATAATATATTAATTATTATTAATTAAATTATTAATACTATTTTAATTAATAATAAAAATGTTATTTTAATGTTTTATTCCAAAATAGCTTTTAATATAAAACTGAACTTAAAATATTGATTGATTTTAATGTTTAACTTTTTACAATATGAAAATTATCAAACAATAATCAAATATATTACAGCATCAAAACAACAAAATATAAATGAATAAGTTTAAGTTGAATCATTGAAACACATTTTATAAAATAAAATATCTTAAGTCAACTACCGTATGTAATATTGAATTGAATCAGAATAATAACATTTAATAATAGTGTATTATGAAAACAATATAACAAAAGAAAAATGGCAAGTACAATAAATATTTATAAAATCTTATTATTAACTTTTCAAAACATCAGTTCTCTTAACTTTAGATGGTTTGGTTTTGTTCTGCGGTCACTAATTATCAAGCCAGTTTGAGAGATTTGTTCACATATACATAACCCACCCACCCACCCATACACGTACAGCGGTATTGACCCACCCCCCACCCTTACACGTACAGTGGTATTGACCCACCCACCCACCCTTACACATACAATGGCACATCACGTGGTACACTTGTAGCCACAAAACAGAGGTATACTGTACTCTCTTGCCAACTTGTGTAGAACTGGATATGCTGCAGAATGTGTTTTACACCAGTAAAAAGGATCACATTCTCTGGGAAGGGTTGGTTCAGAAAGATAGCGGTCCATCTCTCCAGTTGCTTGTTTAGAACCACATGTGTTTGTTTTTTCTTTTTTTTTTAAGAAAAAAAAGAAGATAGAAAGTTCATCTTTGTCAACATTTGTCTCGTCACTAGCATAGATTACTGGTGTACTACCATACTGAGATATATCCAAATTCATAAGGTTGGAAATGATGTGTTTTATAACAATTATAAAGTTTAATTGTAGTTTAACTGTAGTTCATTTCTTGTGAAAATATTATTGTGTTCTAATAATTTAAAACATACGTCTTGTAAGCTCAAAATAAATAGTATTATTTAGCTAGATGTTTCATAAGTTTTGACACTTCTTTTTTTGTTTGTTACTTCTTCAAAAGGTTTGAATATTTTAACAAGATCTTCCAATCTTCTCACGTTAATTGTACAATCTCAAGGTCTCATTGTCAAAGGCTAATGAGCTTTTTATAGGTTCTTCAAGATTAACAAACCTACTAACCACAAGTGGAATTCCATTTCTACCTAAAACCTAACAGCTTGTCATCTATCGTGAGGTTGGGTCCAGGTTCGTCAATTGCTTTGCAAGCTGTTATGAAGCTATCCCAAACATCTCGTATAGCAGCTAATTTATCATTTACCTTTCTTTGTTCACGTGCGTCTTTTTTATTGTCGAATCTTATTGTCAACTAGATTTTGAAAATGTTGTCTTTCCAAAAGCACATTTATATACTACCACCAATATTAACATAAATAATGTCATCGATATTGAGATGATTATCCTTATGAACTGAAAAAAATAATATTCCTTTAAAAGCATCTATTTCTTACCTGTTTGTAAGCTCAAATGTTGGTGTTACATTTTGGTATTTTTATCTCTTTGCTAAAATTTCCTTCTTAGTATAGGTCACAATTGTATCTAAAATTTCATCAGTTGTGAAAGTTCTGTACGCTTCTTTTCGCACTTAACATTGCTACTCCTCCCTTTAGCCTTTCTAGCTATTTATATTAGAAAATCTAGTTGTGTTTGATCTAGGATCTTTCTCCCAACAATATCTATCGCAGCGTTTTATAATTAGTGTAGTGCGAGAAGGTGCCTCACCTACAATATGGTGCTCCTTGAGAAGTACCTGGCTGAGGTTGTCGGTGCTTATCTGCTGATGTGACGATCCTGCGAAGACGATCTGGGGTCTGGCCTGTCAGGAGACTTGTTATTCTGTTGTGGTCTTCTCTGAAGGCTCGTATTCATATGTAGGAATATCAATGCTCAGATTAGATGTTTCCAAAGAACTACCACATCGCTAATGTTAGCGTGTCAAGCAATTACACTGTTATTTAACTTACTTTGTTTAGGTGTTTTTTTAGATTCATTAAGTCTCCGACCAAAAACAGTACTCTTTCTGAAAAATACATGACGTGCGGTAAAATTTGCCAATTTACCATTCTAGGGTTAAAATAAGCACAAGGCTTTGTCAGCGTCTAATATGAATAATAACAATCCCGCTATTAATCACCTTTCATACAGCTATCATATCAAACTTAGTTTGGGAAAAATTCGGCAGGGACTAAGAATTTAGAACAATTACATTGAATGTCATTGAAAACTTTAGTTCAGGTCGTATCCTACCTGATATATTTCTACATTCTTTCGCTAAAATAATAAACCTTGTGAATGCTAGTGATTATAAATATATATTTTAAGATAGGCTTGCAACAAATTGTTTTCGCCTATTAAAGATTATTCTTATAGCTGAAATTAAAATTGAAATACCAATCTTCAACCAGTTAAGATCGAAATTCGTTTTAAATGTTATTAGAGTATACTTTTTTATTAAGATAACTATTTTTAATGTTATGCTCTGTTTTATGTATGCTATGTAAAACATTATTGTCCTCAGACGAGCATGCTGCTAGCATTTAGACTGGCAATGCTTCAAGGATCGCTGCCAAGGTTCTCTAGCCAAGACAACCCCACCGCCTTCCACCCTAGTTCTCACGTACGGTATGGCAGCATTGATAAGCAAAAAAGTAGTATATAATATTAAACAATCCACATTTTACCTAAGCAGGGGCTGTAGTAGTTGTGATGGTTCTAGTTAGTATAGTTAGTTTCTAAATTCATTTATTGATTAATTAATATCATCTCTGATACTAGTAAAACCTATATAGTATTAGTAATTTAGTATTGAACGAAAAGTTAAAAAATATAGGCAGAAAGCAACTAGTTTTCTGTATTATGTAGGCTCTTACAGATTATGTACATATATACGTTGTATTATATAAGTTCAGAAGTTTTCTGTTTTGTTTTTAAGTTTGTCAAGAAGGTGTAATTGGCATATCACGATACGGTTTCTTGACGCGTTTTAGATCTTGTTTTGTTTTAGCAATGCTCTTGTATTTATGTCTGGTTTATTATTCTGCCCGTCGCCTCAGAAATGAGGGATAATTTATTTGAATTATAGTTCGACTTAAAACGTTTAAATTATTTATAGTTTTTTTATTATTTTTTTACTGGACACCAACACTTAAAGGTCTGATTTATTCCTGGTTTTGTACTATGTTTATTTGTTACGACAGTTGTAGGAATAAATCATTATTTTCAGTAGATAATGAATTTTTGGTGAGACAGTCCATGTGATAAGAATCTTTGATAAAAAGACTCTTGACTGTAGACTGTTGATTTATTTATTTACTGTTGATGAAAAAAAGTCTTGATAAATGATTTTTTTAATATAGAGAGAAAGAGATGAGAGCACCTTAGATTGACGCTTGATGATCTTTCAATATGATGAGTTAGTTAACATTCGCCCATATCTTGAAGATCGGCGTCTTATGAATAAATAAATAAATTAACTATCTTAGCATGTTAAAAAAAAATAATAAATAAATAAAGAAAAGGGGGAAAAGGATCATTGTTGTTTATTTATTTAATCATAAGACGCTGATGATGATGGTGAAAATATGTTTGATAAAAGTAATTATTTAAGTGAGATTTTGTCATTGATTTTTAATTAAATCCTTGAATTTAGCAATGTTATTAATGAAGAAGATGCAGACGACCCTGTGGTTCTTAATTAACTGTCAAGTGATCCGGGAATAATTACAATTATATGAAAACACGTACTTAAACAAATAATGTGTAACTTATCAAGTTTTATACAACATGGGTTAAATATGTTAAACGTGGAAAACACCATCTTAGTGGATGACTTCGACCGTTATTCCATTATAAGTTATGAACATGATTGTTGAAATGTTTTTTTTTTTTTAAATAAAAATACCAATTAAAATGATTTAAAGTGTTTACTAGCAATTTACGGAAATGTAGTTATTATCAGATTATGTGACTTAAGCTCATTACACATATAATTATAGACTTTTAAACAGTAAACGAAAATGTTTTTTTCGAAAGTTGGTTTTCCTGATTTTGGTTGTTTTCCCCTGTTTCCTTCATATGATACTCATAACCTCTACGAGTAACCTGGTGAATATCAGAAATGAATTCACCAGTCATGTCTAGGAACATAAAATATACATGGCATTTAACTGTTAAAGAGCTCACAATGGGATTTTAGATTTTTAATTTAAAAAGTATTAAGGAAAAAAATTGTAAAAATGAATACAACAGTTAGTATTTTCTGAATTCTCGTACATCACGTTTAAAATCTTCTCCAGCATCATTCTGTAACCAAACAACAGTGATTTAGTATTGGGAATTAGGTAGAAAATGAATGTATTTCTCATCAAATATTCAAAAAATAAATTTTAGAATTTGAATTCGTTGAAAGATCAACCTCATTTTTGGTAACTATGGTTTAATTAATTCTGTCATCTTTAACTAGTATCTTGGGGTGTTTCAATATCCCATAAGTTTATCTTTTGTGAATTTCATATGTTTATCGTTAATTAATTATTATCATAATTACAGTTAGGTATTCTAGAAGGGAAAAAACAGGGGGCGAAATAAAGTTTAATAACTTTCTTCATTTTATGTTAGTTTTACAAAATACTTGTTTCTATGTTTAGAAACAATCAGCATTAATTGAAATAATAATATATGCAGAGGTCATTATAAAATACATAAATGTCTATAATTAGTGGGAGGATTAAAGAAAGATTAAGCTTTCGAAAGGGTGTTTCATAATATGTAAAAAAGTAGGTCTATTTATTATGTTTTATGTTGTGTGGACAGATTAAATGTATTATTAAATATAAAAATTTAAAATATATAATTTAAAGAAGATTAATTCTAACAAATATTAGATTGTGATGTTTGGATGATAAATTTATAGGCTATAGCCTATAAATATACTGTATTATACTGTATATTTTACTGTATAGACAAAATAATTAAAATACATACTTTCTTTCCAAGTTTGTCATACCATTCCTACACAGTATAGAGAATTAATTAATGAAGAGTTGGTCTCTACAAATCACGTCTTTAAACCGTATTTTCCTCAGATTCAACCCTGTAAGTGTTGAATGGCCTTCGAAAAAAATAACAGTAATAATGTTTCACAGTACAACAATCATATATTTTTATCACCTATTTGAAATGTAAATTTGCATTTGGGGCTTCTTTTTTCACAGACTGATGACGTTCTGTTATCTGGTGGCGTTCAACAGCTGGCTGCTGCTCTGTCCATCCACTCTGAGCCATGATTGGCAGATGGGCTCCCTTCCTTTGGTCACTTCTCCCTCGGACTGCCGAAACCTATTTACCATCGTCTTTTTCGCCTGTTGCCTACTGCTCGCCTATCGTTGTGCTGCCGACCTCGAGGTTAGTTCTGTGCACTAGAAAATGTTATTTAAGGGAGTTCGATCATAAGTTATTTTCTAAAGTTTTGTATTAACTATGTTAGTCTTCGTCTTTGAGAATATAGCGGACGAATTGGTTCAATCTAGTTTAAAGTAAAACTAATATACATATTGGTTTCATATATAAAGTGGGACCAATTATTGTACTATAAATGAAAACTGTACAAATTTTGAGTTGGAATTGAGTTGAGTTGGTTCTATATGAATCAAAATCTAACGTCCCTCCAAATTTCATCAAAATCTTTTCAGTAGTTCGAAGATTTCGTTATGAGTGAGTGCATTGTTTTTGGATTATATTCACTTGAGATAATGTCCATGTTATTTTTTAAACATACTTAACCATTCAGTTAATTACAGCTAATATATACAAGTGATGTAAATAACAAATCATCAAGTATATAGCTAAACAAGATAAAATACATTAGTAATACTGGTATCATTTAAATCATAAAGAAGAAAAAATTAACTTAAAAAAGAAACTTTACTGACTTATTATGGAAACAAATAAATACTTAACAAATGGGGGGGGGGGTTAATTTAGCAATTATTGGCTTAGGGTTTTTAATATTTGCATTAAAGAGGTAATATTTTTATATAAATAAATAACGCAACAATAGTCTCATTCTCTGGCACGCCTTACATGTTATATGTGAGAAAGACAATTTTGAAACATTAGCCATATGAGATTTTTTAGGCTCACAATTAATTGGATCACTCTTAGTCAATCTAATTGATATCAGCAAAGCAAATAATACATGTGAGGTGGTACTGACCACCCGCCCACACATACACGTGCGGTGGTACTGATCTATCCGCCCACACATACACGTGTGGTGGTACTGACCCACCCGCCCACACATATGCGTGTGGTGGTACTGACCCACCCGTCCACACCTACACGTGAGGTGCTACTGACCTACCGGCCCACCCATATACGTGCGGTGGTACTGACCCACCCGCCCACACATATACGTGCGGTGGTACTGACCCACCCGCCTACACATACACGTGCGGTGGTACTGACCCACCCGCCCACACATACACGTGCGGTGGTACTGACCTACCCGCCCACACATACACGTGCGGTTGTACTGACATACCCGCCCATACATATACGTGTGGTGGTACTGACCCACCCGCCCACACATACACGTGCGGTGGTACTGACCTATCCACACACCCATACACGTGCGGTGGTACTGACCTACCCGCCCACACATATACGTGTGGTGGTACTGACCTACCCGCCCACCCATACATGTGAGGTGGTACTGACCTACCTGCCCACACATACACGTGTGGTGGTACTGACCCATCCGCCCACACATATACGTGCGGTGGTACTGACCCACCCGCCCACACATACACGTGAGGTGGTACTGACCTACCCTCCCACCCATACACGTGCGGTGATACTGACCCACCCGCCCACACATATGCGTGCGGTGGTACTGACTCATCCACCCACACATACACGTGAGGTGGTACTGACCTACCGGCCCACCCATATACGTGCGGTGGTACTGACCCACCCGCCCACACATATACGTGCGGTGGTACTGACCCACCCGCCCACACATACACGTGCGGTGGTACTGACCCACCCGCCTACACATACACGTGTGGTGGTACTGACCCACCCGCCCACACATATACGTGCGGTGGTACTGACCCACCCTCCCACACATACACGTGCGGTGGTACTGACCCACCCGCCCACACATATACGTGTGGTGGTACTGACCCACCCGCCCACAGATACACGTGCGGTGGTAAAATAATGGTTGAGTTACGCTTGTTTCACCACTATAAAGAGCTAAAAAAAATACGATATATTATGGGCGTTTCTTATTTATTCGCACACTTGAGATACGCTTTTTCGTTTTGAGAACCTCGTTACATACCTTGAAATATAACATAATGTATATATATATATATTACTCGACATGTAATTAAATTCACGTGATAGAATCAAAGACGAGACAATGAAGTCCTCAGAGATAGTCGTCATCTTGACTTCCACCACCTGAGAAATCCAAACGACCTTTGCTAAAAACCCTCCCAGCGGTGGGGGTTTTAGAGTAACGAGGCCTTCAGGCTATATCTCCACTGGCACGTTCTCGTCTTTCCCAGCACAAATTGCATCCCTCATAAGAAAATTATAAGATCTTAGTTATTAAATTGAACAAAAATGAAGGTAAAGGCAATGTATATTTCGTGAATCATATTTTTCTTTTATTAAATATTTCTGAACAAAATATTTTAAATTGAATGTACAGTAAGAATATAAAGTCCTGATACTTTTGTTACAGAAATTTAATTTTTCTCTGAAAAGCGAACATAAAAAAAACATTATTTATATTTTAGTTTTAATTTAAATATATGTCCATACTCTTCTACATATGTGCTATGTAATTTCCACTGTAAATACATTATTTTTACTCCATTTATTTATTAGGTAATAGTGTCACAAGTACTATTTATACTATATGTGCACATTGTATTTGTGGAGAGAGTCGCACAAGGTGTTATTGCACACAGGATCACATGTGGTCTTTATGAGAGCTATTTTATGACAGGCTCACAAGCTGGTGGTGTTCGCTTTATCAACAGATTACCAGATTCAATAAAAATACTCCATAGCTCAATGTAGTAAAAACGTCTCAAATAGTGTTTAATGTCAGCGAATATTTTCATGTTTGTATTGTCATTTTATTTTATTTTCAAATTTTCTTTTCTTTTGCGCTAGTTGTTTAATTATGTTAACTTTAGTTATAGCTGTTTTATCGTTAAGTAATTGTACCAAGCAGAATAGAACATGCATGAACTCTTTAGATATAATCATTGAATTTTTTTTCTTTACGGAATTAGGTATAAGCGATGACCTTTAAAAAGAGGTCCTAACTTTGCCTCAGTAAATAAAATATTTTTTGTTTATTTTCAGTGATAGTAAAATCGTAATTTCTCGAATAAAAAAGTTGTTGTATGTCTGAATGTAAAAAATTGTAGTGAAAATGTCAACATTACAAATTTACTTTTACAATGCAATACGTTTATTTGGAATAAAAATATTTGTTTTACGTCAAGGCCGTTATTGTATTCGACTAAAGCAAACATTACTCCGATCGCTATAGAAGATTTGTACATCATCAGCCATTTTCGTTAGTTATCACTCAGAGAAGACGAGAGATCGATTGTGATTATATACTGTGTCACCTCTAGCCCAGTACAGTATGTCTTCGGACTTTATCAATTCGAAAAAAAAAAAAACAACGATGAGAAAGATAAATTAAAACATTAGACACGAAGATTAAGTGGAGCTCAGTAGTTTACGTTCTATATTAATTACGAGGTTCGGATTCCACTTGTAGCTGTAGGTCCCTTAGATACTCTGGCTATTAATATATGGCTCTTTCTAAGGAACGGTAAATCTTTGTATCAATGACTAAACTCGTTTTCTTACACTTATCACTCTAATTCCTCCCTCATATTCGCTCATATCTCTACGATTGACGTGTCAACAATAAATAGTGAACAACTGCACCATAGCGTAGGTGCATCGAGTAGTCTAAGGTGTTTTTCTGTTGTCAGGTGCAACGTCTTCGATCTAATTTTGATCTGGCTGGTACATAATAAATTATGGTAACATTTACTGTATAATTTTATCAAATTCTAAAAAACTTCGTGCCCAGAATGTTGATATTTCTACGGCCAAAAAGTTAGATCCCTAAATAATTTGTATGAATCATAGCTCTCGAACTGCCTATGGTAGTGGAACTAGATAACCATATAATCATTTGAAAGTATCGTTAGCTTTATACCAAACTAGCCGATAGGCCTTCCTTCGCTATGGGATCGTTCTCTACGCTCTCTAACTCACCCCTCCGTAGTTCTTTCTACACTATTACATCAGTATAAAAGTTCAGCCTCCAGCCGTTCTGCCAATAACAAAGTTTTATATAAAAAACGCCCATGATTCTATTTTGGAAGGATGCAAAATAGTGTGATCATGTCAGAGTTAGTAAAAATGACCTTAAATAATATTACACAATGAAAACCAAGTTAGCCAGCTGTTATGTCCTTTTTTATCAGCCGTTTGAAATAAATTATTGAATTAAATTTAATATCATTTGTGAGGTCGTTTCGTCAGGGTCGACTATTTTAGTTGCTAATGCCGTTTATTTTCCCTTAACTAAACGCCTTTCGACTTTATTCGCCGGATGCCTCGGGGAGGTAATTCGATAAACGAGTCTTCCCGTGACGGATTCACTTCGAACGAATTGGACTCAGCGAATGCCTAGGTGAACAATTCACCCTCACAGGCCTCTCATCATTGTCCACCCTAAGCTACCTAAAATCTTTTCGCGGTTCGAGTCGTTTCACCTCGTTGCTGCCTTAAATCGGCGTTGAAACGTAAATAGCCCTCAGTGCTATACCTCATAGCGGAGCTACTTAAACGAACGAAGGTTCAACTAAACATCTTAGCCCACAGTGCTACAACGCAGAGTGGAGCTTTTAAAAGTCAAATTTAGCCCACAGTGCTATAACGCAGAGTGGAGCTATTTAATTCACGCTAATCGACAAATAAAACTGTTTAAGCCCACAGTGCTATAACACAGAGCGGAGCTTTCAAAAGTTAAGTTTATTGATAGCCCACAGTGCTATAACGCAGAGCGGAGCTATATAATTTACGCCAATCGACAAATAAAACGGTTTAAGCCCACAGTGCTATAACGCAGAGCGGAGCTTTCAAAATTTAAGTTTAGCCCACAGTGCCACAACGCAGAGCGGAGCTGATAATTTACGCTAATCGACAAATAAAACGGTTTAAGCCCACAGTGCTATAACGCAGAGCGGAGCTTTTTAATTTAAGCTTAGCCCACAGTGCTACAATGCAGAGCGGAGCTTTTAATTTACGCTAATCGACAAATAAAATGGTTTAAGCCCACAGTGCTATAACGCAGAGCGGAGCTATTTAATTTACGCTAATCGGCAAATAAAACGCTTTAAGCCCACAGTGCTATAACGCAGAGCGGAGCTTTCAAAAGTTAAGTTTATTGATAGCCCACAGTGCTATAACGCAGAGCGGAGCTATTTAATTTACGCTAATCGGCAAATAAAACGGTTTAAGCCCACAGTGCTATAACGCAGAGCGGAGCTTTTAAAGTTTAAGTTTAGCCCACAGTGCTATAACGCAGAGCGGAGCTATTTAATTTACGCTAATCGGCAAATAAAACGCTTTAAGCCCACAGTGCTATAACGCAGAGCGGAGCTTTTAAAAGATAAGTTTATTGATAGCCCACAGTGCTATAACGCAGAGCGGAGCTATATAATTTACGCTAATTGACAAATAAAACGGTTTAAGCCCACAGTGCTATAACGCAGAGCGGAGCGTTTAAAATTTAAGTTTAGCCCACAGTGCTAAAACGCAGAGCGGAGCTATTTAATTTACGCTAATCGACAAATAAAACGGTTTAAGCCCACAGTGCTATAACGCAGAGCGGAGTTATTTAATTTACGCTAATCGGCAACTAAAACGGTATAAGCCCACAGTGCTATAACGTAGAGTGGAGCTATTTAATTTACGCTAATCGGCAACTAAAACGGTTTAAGCCCACAGTGTTATAACGCAGAGCGGAGCTTTCAAAAGTTGTTTAGCCTACAGTGCTATAACGCAGAGCGGAGCTATTTAATTTACGCTAATCGGCAACTAAAACGGTTTAAGCCCACAGTGCTATAACGCAGAGCGGAGTTTTTAAAAGTTAAATTTAGCCCACAGTGCTATAACGCAGAGCGGAGCTATTTAATTTACGCTAATCGGCAACTAAAACGGTTTAAGCCCACAGTGCTATAATGCAGAGCGGAGTTTTCAAAAGTTAAATTTAGCCCACAGTGCTATAACGCAGAGCGGAGCTATATAATTTACGCTCTAACTTAAAATGAGTTGGCTACCCTAGCCTGAAATAATAACTATGCTATTAGATTAAACTATGATCTAATACTAAACAAATGTCTAAAAATAAACTAAGGGAGGGAAAATAAAACTCTATTGCCGAGCTTCGGCACTACAAACGGAAAATATCTTATACGAAGGGCCTTTATCAAATCCACTCTTTAACTTCTTTGGTCGTAGTCAAATAAGTCTTACCGCAGTTGTATTTCGTATCGCTGTGTAACGTCGGCGTATATCTTTCCCTTCTCGCAGTCTCGGTCGCACTGACAAGTGCCTCCGACTCCGAGGACCGGTATTTATTACACTCCCCCACCCCTCGGTTGATAAGCAAACCAGGTCAGCTGCAGTGGTCTGTTGGCCTTGATCCACTTTCACCGTCGCTCTGACCTACTTACCGCGAAGGAGTGGGGAGGGGAGGGACCAGCTCGCTGTTGTCCCTATATGAAACCCAATATATCTTATTTAATTGGAATAAAAAAAAAACTTTTACCCCCTAAAATAAATGAACCGTTACACACCTTACCAACTTTCAGAAAGAAAAAAAATTGTCAAAAAAATGTTTTGTAATCTTCCCCTTAAGGGCAGTCGGATGCTTGTATCTCGCCAATGTAAAATTGGTGAGTTTTCAGTACACACAACTCAGAAACTACAATAGATATTGATATAATTTTTTTTTCCTCCTTTTCCTTATGTTTAGTACTGTCTTTCTTGCAGAGGGTTATTAAAAATATGATATGCCTGATGAGTTACGATTTTTTTTTAATCAGCCTCATATTGACCCGTATTTTAGTAATATAAATTTAATTAAAAAAATTAAATTTTGTTATTTTCAAAATCTTTCTGCCTTAAATATAGTATTTGGGCTAAGGAACAAAATAAAAAAAAAATTATGGGAATATCACTTATAGTTTCAGAGATACGTGTACTGAAACATAAAAAATATTATTTTACGGAAAACAGCAAAATAAACTCAAGTATAGGTTTATGAAAATTGAACTAAGAAATAGAGTTACCTTAATACATCCCAGCTCCATATGAAGGTCTGTCAGGGTCCTCTTGCTCCTCAAACATGTCCTCCAGTCTCTTCTTTGCTAGTGTGTTACTTTGACGACATTTTTTCTCGACTTCCTCAATCGCTTTGTTCGCTTTTTTAATTCTGAGCTCATCCGCATTTTTCATTGCTGCTATACAATTGTTGCCTGGTAACATGCCTAATTTGTCTAGAACTAAACATTTTATAATATTGCCTTCATTGAATGTGGCAATACCCTCATAGATCCCAAATTCCAGTGTAGATCTCTGGACGAATGTTGATTTTGGAACCCTAGACCAAATAACATGATTTAGTGATTCAGAGGGATTTTGGGTGCCACCATGTAAGCACCTGATTAGCAGCTTTGGATCAGCCAGATCCCTGAAAATAGGCTTTATAAGAGCCATAATAGCTGGAGGAAGATGGGTATGCTCATTGTGGTCATAAGTTTCACCCTTTGCGACCGCCTTTCTATATTTGCACCAACTGTCCTCACCGGGTGGGCATAAACCATGGGAAGGATTTTTGTTTGATGATGCCAGGTGAAAAAATTCAGCCCACACCCCTTTCTTCATTTCTTCTACAGATGTGTTCACATGCCTTCTAATGGCTAGGCCATAATAAATTTGAACCTCATTGATAACTGCATCTGTAAGGCGGCCTCGACCTCCAACTGTCTTCCCATCAGATAAAACTATCTTGCTCATTTTGGTTTTTAATTTTCTCAAGCGGCTCCCCATGCGCTTTTGTACATGGCCTACACACTCTAATTTTTCAATAGAGAATGCAGGCCCATATGGCTGATCTGCCACAACAGATGGATAAGAGGCACTGTCTCCATCCCCTAAGTAATTTTTATAACGCACGTTGTATTTTGGTTGCGACTCTCGGAACATTGTCAGAACACCATCGACCTCCATTCCACCACTAACTCCCGAGTAATTTGCAATGCAGCTATTACCATGCTCATTCTTCAATCTATTAGGGCATCTGCAGTATTTACTAAGTACTTTGGAATCAATCACTTACCAGTGTTTGCAGCAATAGCGCTCACTACACCGTTCAATGAGGAATAGCCCCTCTTCTGCCAGGAGCCGTCAAATATAACTGTAATATCCCTATCACCATCATTTTCTACGACACATTCTTCAACAGCATCCTTCATTATATTTGAACAAACCTCCTTAGTAGCATTACATAACAGTTCTGTATAATATTTAAATGCAGGAGGCTTGGGTAAATTCATAATGCCGCACAACGTTTTTGCCGACTCCTCTCCTTTCCCAATACACCGAAATGCATAAGCAGCTCTAACATTGATATCTGACTTCTTGCTATTAGGTAAATTGGAAGAGTTCTTTGATGTAACCTCAAACCCACACACATCACACTGAATTTTTATCATGACACTGAAACCGTATCTTGTGCCTGTTGAAACCGAGATTGGACCCTGGCATTTTGTACAAACAGCGATTTGTCTTAGCATAACCTCAATGTTTTTCAAATTTATTATGTCATAGCAAGAAGATTCGTCCTTATAAGCATCATATTTTAGCAGGTTAGATCCTACCTTGAACATGGAAGAGCTTACTTTAGGCTCATTTTCATCAGATGTAGGCCTAGGCGTATGTAGATCTTCATTCTCAGCAGAAGTACTAGGCCTAGGTTCAAATACAGTAGACTGAAGAATTTCTTGTTTTCGAATACCACTAAACACTTTCTTCTTTTTTTTAAAAGCACTAGCAAATCTAGGCACTTTTAAAAGTCACTATTATAAAAGCTTATTTCAAAATACTCAACTCACCTAAACACTCAATAATTAGAATTCAGCATAAACAAAAGTATGTAAACAATAACAAACCAATATACTGAAGTAAAACAGTCTACTAGACAGCTGATACACTCATACCAACCTGCAAAACAACAGTTACAACTCCTTGATAAGAAAAAGTAGCACTATAAAAATGTATTGACTTGAATATTTAGTAGCGCGGAGCAACAACTCAATTTACACCAAAATTCGGTGTGCAAAGCTTAGTAAAAACGGCTATTACTTAAAAACTATCCGTCCGAATTGGTTAAACTATATATCAAATTAAAAGTTAGAATCTAAGGAATAAGAAAATGTAAAAAACAAAAAATCGACATTTTTGACCATTTGAACCATCCGACTGCCCTTAAATGGAATAAACTTAGTCATCCCACAGTGCTATAACGCAGAGCGGAGATAACTAACAAAACGAAGAATGCCTCCTTAAAACTAATAACAAACTCTGTACAATAAAATCAAAATAAATTCCTATCTTATAAATCCAAATGTTGTTCTTATATCTAAAAATATATACAATTCTCAAAATAAATGCCTGACTTTATAAACTAAAATATCACTCCTATGTCCTAAAACAATACACAATTCGCAAGATAAAACAAAACTAAAGATGTTCCCTTCTAGGGCAAAACAAATTATCTAACAAATCAAACTAATCATTTCGTCATCTATCAGGTTGTAAGGTACGTTTTTGTTTACGTTCGATATCGTATAAATATTTCGCACGTTTGCCAGCTAGGATAGTTGCAGCGGGCTGGGTATAATTCCAGGGGTCGGAGTTAAGGAATGGAGTCGAGGCGAACGGTTCAGTACGTTTGGTCTCAAAAGATCATTCACGTAGCACAAGACCACAACTCATCATTACCTCTCGCCTCGGGGTAGGTTGGGACAGTGTGCAGAGGATATATGATGCTGGAAACGCCGATATTATCCTAATGTCCTAAAACCCCAAGTCCCGCCTTTCACGGCAGTCCAAAGAAAAAAAGGGTGCCTACGGAACCCACCTACGCCTGGGCTGTCCCGCCTTTCACGGCAGTTCAAAGCCAAAAAGGGAACCTACGTAACCTACCTACGCTTGGGCTGTCCCGCCTTTCACGGCAGTTCAAAGCCAAAAGGGAACCTACGTAACCTACCTACGCTTGGGCTGTCCCGCCTTTCACGGCAGTTCAAAGCCAAAAGGGAACCTACGTAACCTACCTACGCTTGGGATGTCCCGCCTTTCACGGCAGTTCAAAGCCAAAAGGGAACCTATGTAACCTACCTACGCTTGGGCTGTCCCGCCTTTCAGGGCAGTTCAAAGCCAAAAAGGGAACCTACGTAACCTACCTACGCTTGGGCTATCCCGCCTTTCACGGCAGTTCAAAGCCAAAAGGGAACCTACGTAACCTACCTACGCTTGGGCTGTCCCGCCTTTCACGGCAGTTCAAAGCCAAAAGGGACCTACGTAACCTACCTACGCTTGGGCTGTCCCGCCTTTCACGGCAGTTCAAAGCCAAAAGGGAACCTATGTAACCTACCTACGCTTGGGATGTCCCGCCTTTCACGGCAGTTCAAAGCCAAAAGGGAACCTATGTAACCTACCTACGCTTGGGCTGTCCCGCCTTTCACGGCAGTTCAAAGCCAAAAAGGGAACCTACGTAACCTACCTACGCTTGGGCTGTCCCGCTTTTCACGGCAGTTCAAAGCCAAAAGGGAACCTACGTAACCTACCTACGCTTGGGCTGTCCCGCCTTTTACGGCAGTTCAAAGCCAAAAGGGACCTACGTAACACAAATCGAAAAATACTCGGGCCACTCGCCTCGTGAATGAAATGATTCAAAATAAAAACTAAACTTCTACTTGCAGAATGTAACAAACAAAACTAATGATAACGATAGATGGGTCAGGACCGCTTTTCACAGCAGTAACTACTTAACCCCAATTAACTCGTCTCTGATAACTTAAACTTCTCCTCTCACATGCAAGGATTAAACAGACTACTATATGAGTGGATTTAACAAGCTAATGCACAAAGCTAGCAGAAAGGGCGAGCTGTAATATGTCGAGGCAGTCCCACTTACCTCGTCGAACTGGTTTCGCCGCTAACACTCGAGTCGAACTGGCTCTGCGGGTGTGGGCGGCTGGTTTTGTTCTTGCCGGCCTGGCGCCTCCAAACGGTGCGTAAGTGTAGTAGGCGGCAGACGCGGGAATTTCAAATGCCCTAATTCTCTGTCCACTTGAACTACTCTTCGTTCAACGTAAATTATTCTTTTTAAAACAAAAAAAAAAAAACTATTCTTCATGTAGCAACCTTACACCCCCCACTTTGATCGGGGTAAAAAAAAACAAACAAAAAAAAAAAGAATCGGACTTCCTGAAATCCAAACTTCCTTCTTCGCAAATGAACTAAAATCTTCTCGCTTGAATCAAATCATAATTTTCTTCTTCTAACATAAAATAACCTCTTTAGTTTAAATAAAATCATAATGTACTTCGTTCTTCTAAAATAAAATCAAAATTCCTCGATTGAAATCAAAATCTCCACATCGTTTAACCATCACTTTGGGGCAGATATTTCGCATTTATCCTCTTCATGACGCCATCTTCGTCATAGATACGCACTCTTCTTGGATGCATCCTCTTCCGCCTTCGTTTGACGACTCTAGGAGATGGGTCAGACGGGCCTTGGTTACTCTTCTCGAGCCGCCTCTCCTCAGACGCTTCCGTATTTAGTAAGGTTGCCCCTTCCTTACCCGTCTCTTCTTCGTCAAGCATCTCCCAATCATCCGGGGCAGCTAGGGAAAGGCAGGGCGAGGGGGGATCGCCGGAATCTGATTTCTTCTCTTCCATGGTGGGTGCACTACCCTCGTCAGCTCCTAATATGACAAAGGCGGTCGTCAGTGTGTCTACACATTCATCTTCGTTTCTTAACTCTTCTAAGGCTTCGTCGATTAATGTCAGCAATATGTCGCTCTCGGGAATTTGCGAATTTTCTTCACAGAGGCTGTGGGTGTCAATCCGTCCTTCTGACACGGCTCCGGAAAACAGGTTAGGGCCTTCCTGGGCGTACCCTACTTCGGCATCCCTTGTCAGCTGCTCCAACACTGGGTCCCAATGTACTTCCAGCTCCATGGGACTGTGGTTGGGGATGTTGACCGTGATGGTGGAATTCATTGGGGCTTCTACCACAGAGGGTATCCCTCTTATCTCGGGGGCGAGGCAGTTACTTTTATTGTCGTTTTCCCACAATCTAAAGTTTTCTGTCCCAATTCTTCTGTTCCTCAAAATCTCCGCAACGCTTCTGCGAATCTGTTTGCCGCATAATCTCTTACTCCTCAGCTTTGCGTTTCTGGTCAAAATTTCAGCGTAGGCGCACAAGAAAACTCCACAGTCATAAGGATTCTCTTGAAGTGGTAAGTCCAGAGGCGTCCTCAGCATTAGTTAAACGTTATCATTCGTTACCCTGTGTTTCCTCGCTTCGTACTCGAGGTATTCTTTTATGGCTTCAGCCACATCTTCATGGTTCCACCCACAGGAGTCGTACGTGGCGATAGTTCCTCTTCCGTTGGAGACCACTAGCAACGCCCAGTGTCCGTATGGCCCGTGATTAGGTAAATGTATAGGAAACAACAATATCTCCTTGTCGAATATATTTCGCCCTTTTGTTCTTCGGTCTATGGCTGACAGTTTCTTATTATTCCAGTCTTCTAAAAAGAACATATCGAACGCAAATACTGAGGGTAGTGAATGTGCGTAATAGTAGTTTCTCCTCTCTACAATCCTCAGGAAGCTGTTTATTATCTCATCGTTCACCAAACCCTCAGGTGAGCTAAGGTCAGTAAACGAAGCATCACTGAACGTAACTAATCTTCGGAGGGCCATCTCTATTGTTGGACACACCAAGGACCTGTTGAGAGAAAAAAGGTGCAGTGAGGCATGCAAAGCAAGGCGAACAGAAAAAGGAGATGTTTAATCATCAGAGACTTGATTCGTGTAAAATGGCTTTAAGTCTTTGACATGGGCCGTGGATGATTTACTACTACCCTCTTCTCGGATGAGATATATATTGTATCCCTTCCTACCTTCAACCACAAAGGCGCCCCCGTACTTTGGAGCTAACTTGCTAGTGAATGCATTCGCTGCCGAAGATAGTAGGTGGTTTCTCTTGAGGACTCGGCCACCAATGTTATACCTAATATCCCTTCGTCGAAGGTTATAAAATTTAGCTTGGGACTCGAATGCTTTCTTTAGATTCTCATGGCACCAGTCACGGATACGTTTAAGCGCCATCTCTCTATTACCTACTCTGGGTTCATCAATCTCAAGCGTTGGTCCGAAAAGAGACTTTGGAGGTCGGAGCTCCCGTCCTAAGTTTATCATGGCCGGCGTAAACTGAGTTGAGTCGTGCACCGCCGTATTCATTGCAAACCTGAATCTTGAAAGATTTATATCCCAATCTCGATGATTGTGGTTAACAAACTGAGCTAACATTGTCCCTAAGACCTTGTTATATCGTTCGACGGGGTTTGACTGAGGGGAATAAGGGGCCGTAAACTGTATCTCTATTCCCCATCCAGCGGCGAGGTCTTGAAAGATCCTTGACGTAAACTGTTTACCATTGTCTACTAAGAGTATTTCTGGCGACCCATATCTCAGCAACAGGATCTCCTCAAATTGCGAGGATACTTTGTGGGCCGTTGCCGCACGTAGAGGAGCTAACTCTACCCATTTGCTGAAACAGTCTTGTAGAACTAAGATAAAAGTGTTTCCTTTTCTAGATCTGGGTAACGGTCCGATTAGATCTGCAGTTACGGAATACCATGGACCCTGGGGTCTTCTAAAACGCATTAGCCCTGCCGGTTTGTATTGCTCAATTTTATGTTTCTGGCAAATATCACATGAACGTATATATTGCCGAACATCTCGCCTCCAAGTGGGCCAGTAATATCTCTCAGCCACTCGCTTGGTCGTTTTTCTAAATCCAAAGTGCCCCGCTGTTGCTCTGTCATGCGTTTCTTCCAAAACAGTTTTCCTCATTTGCTCGCTTACGCACGTTTTCCAGTCTAATGTCCGATCAGGCTGCCTGACAGTATTCTGAGGTGGTATATACTTAAGGAGTTTACCCTGCTGAATAGTATATCGGGGATATTTCTCAGGATTGGACGTTACTCTTCTCATCAGGTAATCGTACCACGGCATTCGGGCGATCTCCCTCGGGATATTCTTGGAGGAGGTTTCCTTGTGCTTAACTGTCAGGGTTCCAATAGGCATATGTTGTTCCTCATTGGGTCTATTTGCGTCTCCGGCTGGATTCCTAGATAGGGCATCTGCTACCTTATTCAATGATCCCTTTCGGTACCTTATTGAGAAATCATACTGCTGGAGTTCTAGAATCCATCGGGCCAGTCTTCCCGTTGGCTGTTGGATTCTCATTAACCACTGGAGTGCCTGGTGGTCCGTGATTGCTATGAAATGGTAACCCTCGATGTATGACCGGAATTTCCTTACTGCCCATACCAGTGCCAGGCATTCTAATTCGGTGACAGTGAATTTCTTCTCGCCGTCCGTAAGGAGTCTACTCGCATACGCAATCACGACTTCTCTTCCCCCTTGAGTTTGGGAAAGCGTCGCACCCAGTCCTACTAGCGAGGCATCGACTTGCACAACAAAGGTCTCCTTAAAGTCCGGACATGACAATATTGGTGCACTCGTGAGAGCTCGTTTCAATTCGTTCACAGCATCCTCTTGTTCCTTAGTCCAACACCATCGGGCCGTCTTTCTTAGAAGCTTAGTCAGTGGTGCCGTTATTGTTGCAAAGTTTGGGATGAAACGTCTATACCACGAAGCTAACCCTAGCAGACTTCGCAAGTTCTTCACTGTTCTTGGTGTTGGAAAATGTAACACGGCGTTCACTTTCTCGGGGTCCGTTGATATACCATGACCATTGACGATGTGTCCCAGATATTTTAACTGCGTTTGACAAAACTTACACTTTTCGGGGTTTAATTTCAGCCCAGCTTTTCTTAGGCACTCAAACACTTCTGTCAGAATCGAGAGGTGTTCTTTGAATGATGAAGAAACAATAATTAAGTTATCTAGGTATGCGAAAGCCTTTGGCTCTAACTCAGGACCGATTATTTTATCGAGGAGCCGCTGAAAAGTTGCTCCCGCAGAATGAAGGCCAAACGGCATCCGAGTAAAATGATACAATCCCTTTCCTGGCACTGTAAAGGCTGTGATGGGACGACTTTCCACTGCCAATGGGACTTGCCAGTACCCGTGTTTCAGGTCAAGGGTAGTAATGTACTGTGCTTCTTTGAGTTTCTCGAGAATCGAATTTATTTGGGGAAGTGGGTACGCATCATTTTCCGTACATTGATTCACCCTTCGAAAATCCACGCAGAACCTGTATTCGCCTGAGCTTTTCTTTACTAAAACCACGGGAGAGCTCCATGGGCTGTCCGAAGGTTCGATTATCCCGTTGGCCAGCATAGAGTCCAATTCCTCGTTTATTATCTTCTGCATGGCGGGGTTACGAGGATAAAATCTTTGCTTGACAGGCTCGTTCACACGTAGTTTTATCACGTGCTCTACTAGTGCAGTGATACCGGGAATTTCATTGAACCGTGCTATCTGCTCTCGTAGCAAGGTACTCAGTTCCTCTTTCTCGTCTCCACTTAGTTCCATTATGGTATTTACAGACATGAGGTCTCTTGCCACTTCTACAAATTGATCGTCTGACTTCACATAATAAGTGGTATTCATTTTAATAACATCGACACTCTCGATGATATCCATACCAAGTATCAAGGAGGACGTTAGCGTGGGCACACATATCATTTTGAATTCATGACACTTCCCATCTATCTGGCCAATGAACTGGACGCCTTTAGTCGCGCGCATTTTCACTCCATTTGCCATTTGAATAACCGTTGATTCCTGCGTTTGTCGTGCTCCATTATTGATTAGCCAACTGAATAAATGGTGATCTACCAAAGATATCATGGCTCCTGTATCAATAAGCGCATACATGACAGTACCCTGATAGGATATCGCCACATAAGGTCGGGTATCCTCACCTTTGGCAACAGCCTCGCAGTTTTTGGTAAACTGGCTTACATATTCAACCCACTTTGCCTATTCTTCGGAGGTCGTTCGTTTGGTCTCATGGATCTCAGGTGACCTCCTCCTCCCTGAGTCCACTTCTCGTTTCCCGCACTGCATGAACAATCTGTAGTTTTGACACTCGGTTTCTTACAAAAATAACATCTTAGTGACTTGGGTAGTCGGCAATTTCGAAATAAGTGACCTCTTCTTTCACAATTCCAGCACACAAATTCTTCAATTGGATTCGGACCTCCAGTTCTTGCTTTCGACTCCGGAGCAGGACCAGACCGCTGTGTGAGTTTCCTCGGTTCCATTTTCTTTTGTCCCATCGGGTCTATACACGACTCTTGCTCTTGGCTAACTGGGTGCTGACGATGCCCTTGCCGTGGGTTCTGCGATGTCTCCAGATCATATCGGGCGTTATTATGGATGGTGTTACGAGCCTTGACGTCGTTTACCGGGGCGGCATCATACATTTTATTTCGTCGATCCCTGCTGTGGAATGCTGTTTCTGGGATCAAAGATTGAGCCGGTGAGGGAGGAGGACGATATAAGTTTGTCTCTCGGGTATACATATCATAGTGCTCGGCCATATTGACTAATTCATTAATGGTTCGAACATCTCCACGTTTTACGATTAATTTGTATTTCGGATGCATGTTTGCATACAGGCGATCTAATTGTTCTGATGGGGACATTCTGCCTCTTCTTCGCATTAGTGTACTGAGTGCTATTACAAATGAACGAATGGGCTCGTTCACTCCCTGTGTTCTCCTTTTGATCTCGTCATCTAGGTTCAAATGATAACCAGCAGGTAAGAAGTTCAGTTCAAAGTCGGTTCTGAAGTCTTCGTACGTCATCCAAAACATCTTATTATTCCTATACCAAAGCAGAGCGTTTCTCCTCAGAAGTTCTGGCAGTGCTTTAATAATATCCGAGCCGGACACGTTGTATGATTCCATTAGTTCGTCCAGCCTTTCTAAGAATGATATTGGATCTCTTTCTCCATCGAAACTTAAATTCCATTTCCGTACTACTCCGCATATCTCAGCTGAACCAAAATTACGCTGTACAGTGTGCGTGTATTGCTGGGGCTGCTCCCTAGCCTCATCCTGTCGAATGGTATCTGCTCCGCTCCATCCTACTGTACCCGTCATCTGGGAATCGTGTTGTCTTGGCAGATTAGTGGACGCTCGGCAGCCGCTCTTTCTACTGGAACCAGTGCTATGTTCCTGTATCGTAGATGCAAAGTACTCGTGGCCTACGTTTTCCTTCCTTTCTCTTTGCATCTGCATCTTCCAAGCTATAAGCTGCCTTCTAACGTCGTCGTCACTCGCCTCAGGATGCATATCTAATATTTCTCGAAAACTTGACTCTAGTCTAGTTTTACTCAGGTATCCTTCCTCGCTAAGGCGCTTCGTTTCTTCTAGATTAGACGTAACCACTCCACCTGTAGCACCTTCCAACAGTTCTGAATTTAGGCGGATAAATTTAACGAACTCTCTTCTCAGTTGATCTAATGTTTTCCCTTCACAGTCCAAACGGTACTTAGACATATCAGCTATTAACTGGGCTTTGGTCAAACGATAGACCCATCCTACCAATGGATCTAGTTCGGTAGGTGACGGAATTGAAGGGTCCGTGACAGTTCCTACTGTTAACCTGGGGACACTGGGTCGCTGCTCAGCAGGTTTCGTTTGTTGATCTGATCCTTCTCGTTCAGACACTCCTCTCTCGGTTTCCAACGCCTTGCTATCTGTAGTCACGCCAGGTTTATTCACATCCCCTTTCTGGGTTGGCGTTTCTTTTGTATTCTGGGATCCACCCTTCGGCAATACGTACATTTGACTACAAAAGTAGCTAAGAATTCTCCAGAAACTAATTGGTCTCAGCATCTCGAAACAAGAAAATCAAAACGGACAAAAGCTTTCGCAATCTAAATAGCTTTCTACTTCGAATAGACCAAAATGATTGTTATCTATGACTTTCGTAGACTTGAATTGGGATGTCGCTTATAATCTTCTCGTTAGTCAGTAGCAAACTGATCGTCTTTATTTTTATGGGGAATAAAATAACTCGCCCTCGATGACACTAAACTCGGCCCTGTTCGGGCGCCATTTGTAAGGTACGTTTTTGTTTACGTTCGATATCGTATAAATATTTCGCACGTTTGCCAGCTAGGATAGTTGCAGCGGGCTGGGTATAATTCCAGGGGTCGGAGTTAAGGAATGGAGTCGAGGCGAACGGTTCAGTACGTTTGGTCTCAAAAGATCATTCACGTAGCACAAGACCACAACTCATCATTACCTCTCGCCTCGGGGTAGGTTGGGACAGTGTGCGGAGGATATATGATGCTGGAAACGCCGATATTATCCTAATGTCTTAAAACCCCAAGTCCCGCCTTTCACGGCAGTCCAAAGAAAAAAATGGACCTAAGTAACCTACCTACGCTTGGGCTGTCCCGCCTTTCACGGCAGTTCAAAGCCAAAAGGGAACCTATGTAACCTACCTACGCTTGGGCTGTCCCGCCTTTCACGGCAGTTCAAAGCCAAAAGGGAACCTATGTAACCTACCTAAGCTTGGGCTGTCCCGCCTTTCACGGCAGTTCAAAGCCAAAAAGGGAACCTACGTAACCTACCTACGCTTGGGCTGTCCCGCCTTTCACGGCAGTTCAAAGCCAAAAGGGAACCTACGTAACCTACCTACGCTTGGGCTGTCCCGCCTTTCACGGCAGTTCAAAGCCAAAAGGGACCTACGTAACACAAATCGAAAAATACTTGGGCCACTCGCCTCGTGAATGAAATGATTCAAAATAAAAACTAAACTTCTACTTGCAGAATGTAACAAACAAAACTAATGGTAACGATAGATGGGTCAGGACCGCTTTTCACAGCAGTAACTACTTAACCCCAATTAACTCGTCTCTAATAACTTAAACTTCTCCTCTCACATGCAAGGATTAAACAGACTACTATATGAGTGGATTTAACAAGCTAATGCACAAAGCTAGCAGAAAGGGCGAGCTGTAATATGTCGAGGCAGTCCCACTTACCTCGTCGAACTGGTTTCGCCGCTAACACTCGAGTCGAACTGGCTCTGCGGGTGTGGGCGGCTGGTTTTGTTCTTGCCGGCCTGGCGCCTCCAAACGGTGCGTAAGTGTAGTAGGCGGCAGACGCGGGAATTTCAAATGCCCTAATTCTCTGTCCACTTGAACTACTCTTCGTTCAACGTAAATTATTCTTAAAAAAAAAAAAAAAAAAACTACTCTTCATGTAGCAACCTTACAAGGTACTATAACAAATTTCTCTTTGGAATATTAATTCTATGGAGGACCCCATCTGCTCCTACGTATTTTACGTATTCGGTGATGTCGATTCTTCCTCCTTTTCCCTCTATTTCTCTTCAAAGCTGCCCGGACCTTAGTCAGTTCTAAGCAAGAAAGCTCAAAGGAGGTCGTCTCGGTGTCAGTCGTCAGGACTACTTCGTCATCTTCCATTCCTATATTTCCGTCGAACGTTAAACTTAAGACTGGAGATGCCGGGCCTTCCTCTAGCAAACTTGACTTGTCTGGTGCTTCTGAGGCTATGTTGCTTGTAGGGATATCCTTTTCTTCTGCAAGAGGACTCATCAGGGTGGGGTGGTTTTTCACTTTCGAGAGGATCTCGTTAGGAGATAGTTCCCCCTCTTCCTCCAATAATGATACTGAAATGTGTGGTCTCATATTACAAGATGTTTTATTTGTGGCGCTACATGTGTTGAATTTTCTTATATATTCTAACCATTTTTGCCATTCCTTGGAGGGTTTTTCGCATTTTATTAATTGGGACTCAGATGACCCCCCTTCCATTGAGTCCTTACACCGTTTCCCCGTTGGCAACCACAATCGTGAGTTTTTACTCCATCTCTTTTACAATAGAAACATTTCAGCTTCTTAGGCAATCGGCATTCCCGATACAAGTGTCCTCGTTGATCACAATTCCAACATAAAAACTGTGTTTTATCCGTCTCTTCAGCGAAGGTAACCTTTGGCTTGGGCTGGTCACTTCGTTGAGTTATATCTTTCTCAGATTTGGTCGTGACGAATTGTTGTGTTTGCGTCCAAGCGATCTCGTGGTTTTCCTGAATTTGGATGAAAACTCGTATTCCTTTCTCTTGAGGTGATTGATATCTCCTTCGAAACTGACGACAAGCTGTTTCGGAAGTGTCTGTCCCTTCTCTTGGGTGGATGATAAGCCGTCTCTGGAACTAAAGTCATCTCTGGTGGTGGCGGAGGTCTGAACAAAGTTCGCTCTCGGATGTAGCTCTCTACGTGTTCCGCTTGTTGAAGCATTTGTTCTAACGAGAAGAAGTCATCCCTTCGTATCGTGATCTTATACTCCGGCTTCATGTTGGAATACAAAATGTCTTATTGTTCCTGAAGTGACAGATTTCCCTTTCTTCGCATCAGTGTGGTGAGAGATATAACAAAGTTCTTGAACGGTTCACCTTCACCTTGCGTGCGACGTCGAATTTCTTCGTCCAAACTCCGTTGGTATCCAGGAGGAAGAAATTGTAATTCAAAACTTCGCCGAAAGTCTTTATAATTGTTCCAAGAATCCTTACAATTTCGGTACCATAACAGTGCAGTACTTGTAAATAGTTCCGGGAATGCTTTAAGTCGTCATCTTGGTGAATCTCATATGCTTCCACAAGCTCCTCTAGTCGCTCTAGAAAGGATATTGGGTCTCGATGGCCATCAAAACGTATATTCCACTTCCTGACTATATTGCAGAGTGTAGAATATTCGAGAACGGGTTAATTAGCTTCTAATGGTATCACTCCCTCTGATGAGACACCGGGTCTAGATAGCGATACCGTTGGTCGAGTAGTCGTACTATATACTTCACCTCCCGTACGATAATGCAAAGGAAATGGGTTGTCTGATTTGGAATTCCTCCAAAATTTCCTCCATTTGTATTTATCATCGTACGCAGTCTTAAGTCCAATATTGCCTTGCATATTGACTCTCCACTAGCATTTGGTGGTAGGGTAAGCATTTCTTTAATCTTTCCTACATTCTCAGTAGCATCACTTTGTCCAGCACATATGTTATCTTGGAGATGGAAAGATTCCGCTTTATCTGCGCGTTGTATGTTCGAATCCGATTCCTTTCTCCAGGACATAGTATTCCGCCAAAACTTCGAAAAATTTTTTCTCAACTCTTCAAGAGGTTGATCGATGTCCAGTTCGTATTTTTCCATCTCCCGCTGTAATTCTTCTCGTTTTAGTTTGTATATCCAACT